>LOND01004629.1:23111-40664 GCA_014220965.1 Paragonimus kellicotti
GTGGGCACAACTACTGGACGTTACATTCGATGAGATTGAGGGTGGTGAGGTCCTATTCTCCTCGGTTGCGACGTGCCCGAAACGCATTGGCTCCTAGGTCAAAGTCAACGGGGACGTAGACAGCCATATGCAGTGAGAACTCATTCGGTTGGATGTTGTGCGAACCTTCGACTAGAGAATACCGGACGAAGACATCTTTCAACTGGCTTTCACAGGACGTTTCTACGTTGGTGGACCAGATTCGTGCCCTATATGATGCTGAGTTCAATGATATGTCACCGAATGGCCCCACACTTTCCAGAGAGGATTCGGTGGCTTTATCACTGGTACAGTCGTACGTGTTGGACGCGAAACGGGCATTATGAAGTTCCCCTTCCTTGGAATTGTGAACACCTCACCTCCTTCCTAACAACTACAAAATGATGCAAACGTTTGTCGTACTTGAAGAGGAGGTACAACCGTGTTGCAGATACGTTCTCAAAGTACGCGGACGTGATACAGCATTACATTGAATGTTGGCATGTTGTGAAAGTCTCACGAGCCCATCTTGATCCAAGCTACCCGCACCGCTGGCACCCGCTACACCACCCTTTACTAAACTCCAAGGAACCAGGGAAGCTCAGAGGAGTCTTTGACTGCATCGCTAAATACCAGGGGCTGTCCCTGAATGACAGGCCGTATCAGGGCCCTGACTTGACTACGAACCTGGTAGGCGTATTGCTACGATTTCGAATGGAGAAAGTGGCAATTTCGGCGGATATCGAAGAGATGTTTCTGCAAGTACGCATCCCTGTTCGTGACCGAGGTATGTTCCGTTTTTTGTGGTGGCCTGAACATGATCTTGCAAGAGATCCAGTAGAGTACCAAATGGCTTCTCATCCCTTCGGCGCTACCTCCTCGCCCTTCTGTGCGAGGACTGTGAGTCGATGTATGAAATTTCCACTCGCGAATCAGTTCGGAAGAATTTTTATGTTGATGACTGTCTAGTTTCGGTTTCCAACGCGGAGATAGCAAAACGTTTTGTGAGAGAGGTTTGTGACATGTTGGCAAGAGGAGGCTTCCGGCTGAGAAACTGGGTTTCGAATGACCGTGAGGTGCTAGCATCAATACCGACCTCAGAGCTCTCACCCTCTCCAGTAGATATTGCAGCCAAATCCCTACCATCACAACGAACTCTCGGTATCCAATGGGACGCTGAAACGGATGAGTTTCGCTTGAGCCTCCAGCTTCTAGACAGAGCGGAGACTAGGAGAGGGATGCTATCCTGTGTCTCCGCCATACGACCCTTTGGACTTTGTCTCGCCATGGTTGCTGCCAGGCAAACGTTGCTTCAGAAGTTGTGCAAGAGTGGTCTCGGATGGGACGAACCGTTGTGTCTAGAAGATCGCAAAGAGTGGCAAGCTTGGTTGACAAGCTTAAAGGCCCTTGATGACTTCCGAGTTCCACGTTGCATGTTGTTTTCGCAGGCTATTTTGACAGAGCTATCCGAGCTGCATATTTTTGTGATGCCTCGGAAGGGGGTTATGGAGCAGTAGCGTATGGATGCTTTACCTCAAATGAAGGTGCCAGAAACAGTGCACTGCTGTTTAGCAAGGCTAGAGTCGCACCATCAAAGCGGTGACTATCCCGCGACTCGAATTAGTCGCAGCAGTCTTGGCCGTGAAGTTACATGGAATCATCGTTGGCAACTTGGGCCAGATGTTCCGATATTGTTATTTTTGGACTGATTCTATGATTGTCCTCTACTATATACACAATGTGTCAACTCGATTCTGCACGTTTGTGGCTAACCGCCTTTCCGTGATCCACCAGTCGTCGACGCCCACAATACTCCGCCTGTTTATGTGTCCGTATTTCAGGCGAATACCGGTCGACGAGGTGCTGTTCCCCCAAAATGGTTGAGCATATCGTTATCAAATAGTCGTACCTATATACGAACCACATAGGACAGTGTGAAAATAGTTAACATATCTCACTTCATCAGCAAGAGTCTTCAGAAGATGCTTCCGTTTAATTCGCTGCGTTTTTTACGATTCTGTAGAGGTCGAGTGAAACAGAATAATCCCGACTACCTGATAATCACTTGAAGAGATTTTCTAGCAAGTCACTATATGGTGTTAAGAGCAGCAATTATCTACCCGATACCCGAAGCTGGTCTTATAACGATGTAATTCGGCAGAATTCGGCATAATTACCAAGTATCCTGGAGGCTTAATTCTACGCGTGTGGTTCGTATCAGTGTTGTTCATAGATATTGTTCATCACATCAGTCAAATTGCCATGGCAGCCACCGTTAAGGTAGCTGCTTGCGCTCAGTGTTTGACGGTTGTTATGTGTTTTGTAGGGAGTCTATGACCACGTTCCCTGCCTTTATTTGTTTTTTCTCATTGATCCTCCTTCTTCTTACATTGAAAATCTTCCTGTTAGCGATTACGCGCCTTTCTAGCAAAGGTCGACACGACGATTTAAGTTAAGCGCGCGACAAATCATTTCAACCACGAACGTCACCCTTAGTGCATTACCAAATTTTCATATCGCTGACTCAAAAGAACGTACTTGCGTGGCTTTTCCTTCTTACTCCTCGTCACTGGACAATTGTTGGTAGGTACCCCTGAGTCATTTGCGCTCGATCGTTCGGCCACTACGCAACAGTTGCATTCAATCACATTCACGAGAACAGTTAGTCCCATAGCTTGCATATTTGGTAGATTTAATAGCGTAATTTATTGTTATACTCTTCTATTAATTTCGACTTAGTTTCTTTTACCTTAACACGTTATTAATGAGAAACTCGCCGATACGAAGGTCTTCCCTTTTGGATCCAAATCGGTTGCTCAACAGCCTCAGAAATTTTAAAAGCCCGTTGCTTACGGATGCGGTTATTCTAGATCCAGTCTATCCAAAGACGTTGTGAATAGATTAAGCGTTGCTCGAACATCCACCAGACATCCGGGGGTACTAGCAATGGAGCCAAGTACAGTGCAGCCGTTCTCTCACGTGGCCCTTCACGTGTCAGCCCGTCTTGTCTAAGTGACACTCACTGTCTTAATATGCGTACTCGCGCCGACACACAAATCGGCACGAAGACTCTTCCACTTCTGAACACAGGCACGCGCGCAGTGAACATCTGCGCACATACAGCCAATGAGAACGTTTCAACTGGATGCCATTCCGTGCGGTCGATATACAAGCACGCATGACGCGGCTGGACCCGGATCAGAGAAGAGAGGGACAACACAAATGGACGGGACATGGACGCAGTTCGGACGAGCTCCACTGCATTAATCTTGTACACCAATCCCAACAACGAAAATCCAAACCGTTGACTTGACCTTTTCATTGACCATCACTGAATTGTCGATTATTTGTTAGTGGGTACTAAAGTTATCACGGTTGGCAGTTCCACTACAGAAGCCAGCATGGTAACCCCACCATCTCAGAAAGGTTGAAAACCAGGACTGGTAATTGTCGTTCCAAAAATACAGCTTAGATGGTCTGAAAAATGTGTCATCGTTAGTGCATTCAGTTGGCACTGAAGTATAATTATTAAAAGACCACCTTCACGACCGTGTTCCAAAAGGCTTGAGGCTCCGTGACTGGTATTTGAGAGGTGAAAATTTGGAGGTGAACGGGTGACAAGTTAGACAGGCATCCATCAAAGGGTTAGTCTCCGTTACACAGAATAAACTCCAGAACTTGCCTCAAAATTTGCATTCTGGTACTTTAAGAGGCGAAACAGACACTCAATGAAACCAGTGCATTGTAGCATTTCGGTAGCGACCCGAACACACGATTGTTGATATCGACCAGCGATTCAGCAAACGCAGTCGTTTGAATTTTCCGGCAGTTTGTCAACGGAGAATCACAACCCTTCTCATTTTTCTTTCAGAATCTCTGTATAAATTTGTTGATCCATGAACTGAGAAAATTCGTCCCCATCGTTTGCATTCCCTATTTTTCCCACTAACCTGACACTTGTTCCCACTACCTCACCCACCCCGTTTTGTTTTATTGAACTAATGTGTCATTAAGTGTCCTTGGCGCGAGTAGCCATTCTTGTCCTGGCTTACTGGCGTGACGGCTGACCTTTGACCTTGCTGGTCCTGTTGAGAAACTGTTGATTTTGCTGGACGAGACTATCGTTGCGAACGAGTGAGTACCGTAGAACATGTTGGATCCAATCTTGTTTTCAATTTGGGGATCCGTTTTCGGGCTACGCGTAACTCAACGATCAACGGCGCTAAACAACATATTGTACGAGTGTCAGACGGAGTTAAGATGGTCACCGTCGATAACGCTCACTTCGTTGATGACTTACACATGAGACATATTAGATCATCATCAGACAAGAACGCATAAGTGTGCTCACTACTGGACGTTACATTCGATGAGATTGAGGGTGGTGAGGTCACTATTCTCCTCGGTTGCGACGTGCCCGAGGCGCATTGGATCCTAGATCAAAGGCTAGGGGGACGTAGACAGCCATACGCGGTGAGGACTCTATTCGGTTGGATGTTGTGCGGACCTTTGACTAGAGAATGCCAGACGAAGGCGTCTGTCAACTGGCTTTCACAGGACGTTTCTACGTTGGTGGACCAGATTCGTGCCTTATATGATGCTGAGTTCAATGATATGTCACCGAATGGCCCCACACTTTCCAGAGAGGATTCGGTGGCTTTATCACTGGTACAGTCGTACGTGTTGGACGCAAACGGGCATTATGAAGTTCCCCTTCCTTGGAAGTGTGAGCACCTCACCTTTCCTAACAACTACAAAATGGTTCAAAACGTTTGTCGTACTTGAAGAGGAGGTTTAACCGTGATGCAGATACGTTCTCAAAGTACGCGAACGTGATACAGCATTACATTGAACGTGGGTATGTTGAAAAGGTCTCCACAAGCTCATCTTGATCCAAGCTACCCGCACCGGTGGTACCCGCCACACCACCCTGTACTAAACTCTAAGAAACCAGGGAAGCTCAGAGTAGTCTTTGACTGCGCGGCTAAATACCAGGGACTGTCCCTGAATGACAGGCTGTATCAGGGCCCTGACTTGACTACGAACCTGGTAGGCGTATTGCTACGAATTCGAATGGAGAAAGTGGCAATTTCGGCGGATATCGAAGAGATGTTTCTGCAAGTACGCATCCCTGTTCGTGACCGAGGTATGTTCCGTTTTTGTGGTGGCCTGAACATGATCTTGCAAGAGATCCAGTAGAGTACCAAATGGCTTCTCATCCCTTCCACGCCACATCCTCGCCCTTCTGTGCGAGGACTGTGGGTCGATGTATGAAATTTCCACTCGCGAATCAGTTCGGACGAATTTTTATGTTGATGACTGTCTGTTTCGGTTTCCAACGCGGAGATAGCAAAACGTTTTGTGAGAGAGGTTTGTGACATGTTGGCAAGAGGAGGCTTCCGGCTGAGAAACTGGGTTTCGAATGACCGTGAGGTGCTAGCATCAATACCGACCTCAGAGCTCTCACCCTCCCTAGTAGATATTGCAGCCAAATCCCTACCATCACAACGAACTCTCGGTATCCAATGGGACGCTGAAACGGATGAGTTTCGCTTGAGCCTCCAGCTTCTAGACAGAGCGGAGACTAGGAGAGGGATGCTATCCTGTGTCTCCGCTATACGACCCTTTGGACTTTGTCTCGCCATGGTTGCTGCCAGGCAAACGCTTGCTTCAGAAGTTGTGCAAGAAGTGGTCTCGGATGGGACGAACCGTTGTGTCTAGAAGATCGCAAAGAGTGGCAAGCCTGGTTGACAAGCTTAAAGGCCCTTGATGACTTCCGAGTTCCACGTTGCATGTTGTTTTCGCAGGCTATTTTGACAGAGCTATCCGAGCTGCATATTTTTGTGATGCCTCGGAAGGGGGTTATGGAGCAGTAGCGTATGGATGCTTTACCTCAAATGAAGGTGCCAGAAACAGTGCACTGCTGTTTAGCAAGGCTAGAGTCGCACCATCGAAAGCGGTGACTATCCCACGACTCGAATTAGTCGCAGCAGTCTTGGCCGTGAAGTAATTGGTTGGTGTTGATATCCTTATGACGTGGAAATTACTTCTGGGACTAGAAACAGAAGCATAAAAAGGAGTCAATAGCCCCGGATGGGTTTTCGAAGTTCATCGTGGAGCAAATTTGGTCAGGTGTTCTGATGTTTGTATATTTTGACTGAATCGTGATATGCTCTCTACCTATAAACAATGTTAATGAACCTGGTTCTAGCATGTTTATGGATCGACCGTTCTTTCTGTGACTCCATACATATCGTTGAAACCCATGCGAGGAGGCACGCGCGATCGGAAAAATCCGCGCGTTCTTGTATTTTTTTTTTTGTTGTTTTTTTTTTTTTCGTTTTTTTTGTATTGTTTTTCTTTGGAATTTCTGATTTGCTTGTTTTATTTTTCGGTTTGGCGGGCGGTCTGCTAAGAGAATATCGGCTAAAGGTCCTGTGTCGTGTTCGTACCAGCGCGTTTGCAGGCCTACAAGTTGCCTCGATTACCAAGAATCAACATTGAATCTGGTGTTCACCCCAAGGGTAGTCGGACATATAAAGTCTCGATCGCCTTCGGTTACTGTGGGTGTAGTGGTGATAAGGTTTTCAAGAGCCATTGCGGACAACCCACCATTGGAAAGTGGGATTGACAGTTAGTGGAGTTATCTGGTGAATTCCGTTCGCCGAGATTAGAGAGAAGCCAAACCCGTTGGCTGGATGGATGAAGATGATTCAGACGATGACAGTCAGTGGAGAATAAAACAGCTCATGCAGACACCGGTTGAGACGTTTGCCCCAACTCGGCTTCCTCGGTCTTCTCATCAGGAACTATCATATTGACAGAAGTGGATTCAGAGCTGCGCGCAAGGTTCCCCCTAAGGAATGACGAGACGAAGCGTGAACTCCGATTGACTCTGAAGGTAGCAGGCCACACGAAATACGCCTGAAGTCTACCGCCCTTTTTTAAGAGTAGTTAGTTGCTGGAACGTTATAGCGCGTCCTGTGGTGGACGAGTAATCAAATGACAAGTGCTCGCCGTTTTGTAAAAGTCTACGGGACGATCTGAAACCCACCCATCGGAAAGTAGCAAATCACGTCGGTTATTTATGTCTGCACGACTGCAGGCCCTCCGTGGACACCCTGTAAAGTTAGACAGATGTCAGTCTGACCACGCGAGAGTTTAACTCCGTCTACTTCATAAGTAACTGGAATACGCTCCTACAGAATGGATTGCTTGCGCAATCTGCCAGAGATTCTGAGTTTAAATCTGTTGCTCTCGTGTTTCAGTTTACTCTTCTTCCGTACGTTTAATACTTCTTATCTCTTAATCGATGTTATACGCTTATGGCTTACCATTCGTCTCATCGCATTCTACCATTGATGGCCCTTACCAATAACTTCAATTTACTCAACCTCACACACCGTCCTATTCTTTTTGATATATTTTACTTCTTCTACACGTGACTAGTGTAGTGGGGATTGTTGTGTCAGCCGCGTAGACATTACTGGTTGACTCTTGGTTGGATTCATGAGTACAATGCTAGCTTGTTCGGTTTTGCCTGGTTGTATCGAACCCCTACCTCGGTTTCAACAACATCCATGTGTGGGAACGACCACGGGAGATACGTAGTGGGGAAACGGTGGATGGAGTACACTACACCTCGATACAGGATAACGAGTAAAGCCGGGAACTGGGCCCACCAAAGACGGACAATGTTTGTGAAACATCCAACGATATTGAGAGGTATCCGGAGTGTCCCAAGCGTATTTGACGGTGTGAAATGCGGGAGCTGAGGTCTAATCCAACAGTGGAGTGTTTTAGCCGATTGCCAATCCTTGACGTTGGAGGAAGAAGTGACACATGCGCATAGCGGGGTTTTATTCAAATGGTGTTTCCAATTTTTAACAAGTAGAACGAAAATGTACAGTGCGGTTTTGTGCACTAGGTTTCAAATTTTGCAAAACTAATGACGTTCACATTTGTCGGACTCAACGAAATCTGATATGTGCCAGTCAATAGTTTATACTCGGGTTCGAATCAGAGGCCCAAGGTATCCGGACGCAGCCTGCCTTCTCTGACTCGTTTTCAAGCGGGTCTTTGTTTACCCGAAAATCATAAATTGAAACTGTATGTCTGACAGCCTCTGTGGGTTACAATAACTACTTCAAACGAAGTAACACTCCTCGCGTAATGACGTTTTTTTGGAAATGCGAAATGAACAGTGTTTTGGGACGATCTGTGAGAGCGCCGCTGACGACACTATATGTGAGGCTGTTCGAGCGGTTAATGAACCTTCAAGTAAAATATCGATACCTCATGAAGGCCCGAGAAGAAAGCTTGAAAGTCTTTCCCTTATGTCCATATCAGTTGTCAGCACTCGCAATGATGAAGACTCGTTCAACAAGGCCTACTTTAAGGAAGTGCGTGATAGTTGAATCACCGCGGATTCGTCGAACTCCAAGTGGGTACAAATCCAGGATCTCAAGCCCAGACTCGTAAGTTTAGGCATCCCAAGGGTGACAAACCCAATTTTTTGTTGCCATCTCGTGGTGATACGCAAAGGATAAGTTAGACATTACCAGTAGTCCAGCTATTTTCGGGTCGATTATCGTAATATCTGCTTTGCGGAACGCACTACGGATCACGAAGGCATTACCAGAATTTTCACCGGCTGACGTTGGCGCACTTATTGTCATTTAGTGGAGACTCCAATTGTCCGACCAGCGTTTATTGCGTCTGGAATAAGTGACATACCAGATTTCTGGGTCATCGGTTTATAGAAAAGCGTCACTGAAACTGTTGTCCGAAAGTTCATTCATGTGAATAAGAAACAGGGGACTATGCACTGACTCTTGTGGAACCTCCGCAGAAATCGGAGAGCGATGGGAGGTCTGATCCAGTTTCAACTGTGAAAATCCTCTTATCCAGAAAAGAAGAAAACCTAACAAAGTACCTCTTTTTGAATACCATATATTTCCAGTTTGTGTCGGAAGTGTCCACGTGGGACACGGCCAAAATTCTTAGCACATTCAAGGAATATAACTCTAAAACTAAGGCCACTATCTCTGACCTATGCCAGACTATCCATGAAATGAGCATGTTTGTCATGCATGACCGGTTAGGAAAGAATGCCATGTTGGGTAGAAGAAAAAAGATGGTCTGATACGAAGTGGTTGAGGATGGTACACTTTAACCACTTCTTAACAAACCCCTTTTTTCTTCTTCCAAACATGAACTCGTTTCCGATCGGTCATGCATAACAGATATGCTTAACTTCATGAATAGTTTGACGGGAGCCAGGAGCAATGGCCTCATTTCAGCTCGTTCGTACCTTGGGATTACCATGACCGAACACGTACACTTATTCGACGCGACTGTTGGATGCCGTGAGAACGTGCCTACTCCTCCCCCTCCCCCAACTAACCCCAATTAATACTGACCTCTAAAGACCCCCTTTGTGGGCATAACCACAACCTTCATGTTCATGTTTTACCCAGTTCAATTGCCCACGCACTATTTTTGATAAATAACATTCCTTGTTGTTAGTTCACTTCACATAAAACTGTACCAGCTTAGGGCGGGAATTTTTCAAAAACAGTTTCGTTCGATGAGACAAAAATAGGTTTCACATGAACTCTCTTATTAAGTGAGCTAACCAACGGACCATTCAGTCAACCAGTCAGAAAATTGGGCCGTTTACATGATTTTCCCCGAGTATAATTGAAACCAGACACAGAAAATTCATGACAACGGAAACAACAGTAACGTAGTGTTTTCGTGTATCTACCGGAATGGATATCCTTTGCCTTGAAGAAAAGAACACTGAATGGTGGGTGCTTTGTTTTAATTCATCAGTTCGGAGAGTACATCGCACCAGAGTTAGTGGCGGGATGGTTTTGTTTCGTGCGTTTGGGGTGTAGTTGTGCGCGTGTTTTATATAAATGGCTTCACGTTCTAAAAAGCTCTTAAAGGTTATTGATGGTATACGAGCTTGGAATGTTAGTGCATCTCAAGTCAATTCTCATGGTTCCCCACCTGATATTGTGGAGCTGTTAAAATCCGATCACTTCCAGGTGGGGAAGGTGAGTTCCTGTCGCTTAACCTGAACTTGTTTAAAATTTAGATTGCTATACATGGCTTCCCTTATCATCCAACGTGTATGGCTTTCGACCCCGTCCAGAAAATCATTGCCTTGGGTACCCAAGCCGGGGTTATCAGAATGTAAAATGAACCGATATATTATGCATTATTCTTGTAGATTCGGTCGACCGGGCGTAGATTACGTTGTCTCTCATCCCTCCTCTTCAGCTGTCATTCAGATTATCTTCCTTGTCAATGAGGTAATCGTTTTTGAAGATGTTTGTGGCATTTACTGATAAACTTGTTGCACAATGTTTTGAGAAACCGTTTCGCTGATACTGCGTTCGCTTACGTGTAAAGTACTGTAACCGTCAAAATTCGCTATTCATGCCAAATGCGATTATGTAAACGCTGAGTACCCACCCTCTGGGAGGCGTCGGCCGAGTTTTTGGTTTGACTGTCTTGTTGTGCCATTTGTCAGTTTCGAAAGGACGTATAGTATAAACTGTAATTTATTCGTTATTGTGACTTAGTTCTGCAGTCTTGGTTGATTGATTTCCACGGGTATGTCGCGGTTGGTGTATTTTCAATTACATTCAGCCTTCGTAATCCAGACATTTTATCATTCGTGTATAACCAACGTTATCTCTCAAAACGGTTTTGCATCTGCCATTCAACAGTTGGTTCATTAATCATGTAATTTCTCAAACTTTTCTGTCTGGCAAGCTTGGTTACAAATTGTTGCAAGTTAGTACGCAGAGGTCACGGCTTAATTTTGCTGTGATTAATGTTTTTGTTCGTTGACGAGTGTTCAGTACACTACTGGCCATTCCTAAAATTAGTCATCTGCTTCTCCCATCTCTTCATTGACTTTTTAACACCATAATTCTATCTTCTCGGACAGCATTTTTCAAGTTATGCACATTGTGATCCTAAACAACGGGTACCACCATAATTATGTTCCATGGGTTTGAGATTTTGTGTTAGTGTGTTCATGTTGCTTTCATTTTTACGCACATTAGACCATGTGTTCTTGAACCCGAGTGAAGCTCTGCAATAAAAAAGTATATCGTGCTATCTCGCAACTCAGGTTGGACAAGTGGCTCCGGATGAGGAGCCTTACCACCCACTTTCTGCGACGTAAACTGCTGGAAAATATGCAGGGCTATCGTTTATTGGGCAGATCAATTAGCTCCTTTTAAATCACCTCTCTTACTTTCTCTTTCAAGTTACTAACTTCGAGACACCTGGGAACCATCGTCTTTAATGTCCTCATGCTCTGTTAAACATTTAACGAATTGCCATGACACCCTTCGGATTTAGAAACTGGACGTATTCTGAACACCCGAAATTCGTACTGGTGATCCTAGCTAATCCGTAAATGTAGATCAGCCTTTAACTACCGCTAGCTATTCTCCGTCAGAAGGTATCCACCTTTTACTCAGACTGTCGTTTGCGCTAGATTTCTCTCCTTTACACTTACCACCCCCTCGCATTTGTGAAGTAATCCGTAAAATCTTGGACAAAGAGGCCGTAAAAATCAAACCACCCAAGTTAACAGCTCTGGCGTGCTCTTAGCGAGTACTCTGTATAAAAAGCCCAACGGTTGTAATGGTCTGCAGCTGAGATTCCTGTTTCAAAGGACACCTGCAGGTACGGTAACGGTGTCTACCATTTCGACGAAATTGACAGAGCAATTCCAGACTGATCCTCCTGGCTGTTAACGCGATAGTGACCGCGGTTAACCGAAACAAATTTGCATCCGTTTGAGAGGCGTGGATGTTAATTGACTGAACGAGCTAAAGGGACGAGGGAACGTTTTCACCAAGATATACTCGTGTGCTAACTTTATTGATTTGTGGTCGTCCTGACTGTCGACATTGATAGTTAGTTTACATCAAAAAGACGCCAGCTAACTTGCGAGTTCTCTCAGTGGGGATGGCTACTTTGAATAGTGCCTCAACTAGTCCGATTCATCCAGTTCACTCATGAACGACGGGCTTTGTGTGTTCGGCTATGTTTTCCCAGCTGCTCTCTGTCGGATACTGAGGACTCTAGAGTTGGATATAATGAAAAGTGGAGACACTCCATGTTGGATCATTCTCTCGTTCTTTGGAAAGGTGATGGGGAGAGCTTGTGGTATGTACTGACCGTACTATTTTGTTCCATGTGGAGAACTGAAGACGGGCTTCGCGGTGTACGTTTGTCAGTATTCAACGGCATTTCAAAAAAGGATACAGGAACGTCATGTTATATCCGTATAATCGTTAGCTTCGCGTCCGTCGCATGCGAGTCACAACGGGACGGCGCCTGAGCATAGGGTAAAACAAATGCGAGAAACACGAGAAGGCCTCTGACCCTGTCGCGGATTATCCTTTGCATCTTCAACTTACGATGCGCTGGAGTGTCGTAACTTCTATTCCTAGCCAATAGTTGTAGCTTTTTTTGTACGAGATGACTTTATGTTCGGTTGATGGACGTATTGGCTTGGGTTGCCTCCACCGCAATCGAGTTTTGACAAAATATGTCTGTTTGTTGTAACCATGTATGTTTTGAATGTGAGGTGCACATTCAAGGATGGATTTAACGTTCTCCATTTCAATTGACGTTCGACAGAAGTGTTCGATATGTTAATTTCTATTGTGCTGCGTACTGGCCAATACTCCAAATGGAGCGTCCGTAGGTTCCGAAAAAATCAGATTGAAATTTATGAAAGGAATTTATAAATTCAACGATACAAACGAAAATAGAGTGCTCAAGTCTACGACACTACGTCACAGATGATGAAACATACGCCATAAGACCAAAGGCCCTCAGCAAACCTGAATAGATAGTGTCACATGGATGATGCTGCCGTGCGTTTTAGCCACGGATTAAACTTGGTCATATAATAGTCATTTACGTATAGCACCAATCTCCTGCTCCACCATTTCGTGGAGGTCATACACCAAGGAATCCGCGAGATAATTTATTACTGTTCGGACGAAAATAATAAACAGCGGTTATCAAGGGTCCGGAACGATCAAGATGTCCAGCTCGAGTCAGGTAAAAAACAACAGGCAATATGTCAAACCACAGGAGCTACGAACGCTTGCAAACGAACAACCCAGCTGTAAGTGAAAGTGAGGCAGTCCAAGACCAGATATGGGAGAGTACCGTGAACAGCAATGTTCCCTGAAAAACGTGCAGTTACGATCAAACTGGATCTCTGTCACACCGGTGAACCTTATGAACGTGATCCGACCGGTTCTCCCAGACCGACTATAACAACGAACGCCAAACAAGAAGGCATAAGAGGACAAAGCTTGTGTGAAGACTGTGTGCAACACTTGGTAGACCCATTAAAAGGATAGAATAGCAGAATACTGTGTTTCCTGATGCGCAGTTGTGCTGGCCGTCGAGTTGGTGTGAGACCATATGTAAAAAAGATGAATCGCTTGTCACCAGCCGGTCACGTCGACTTGACAGACCGACTAAACATTTTGAGAGACAGTTCAGTTGACCTCAGTCAGACCATTCAGACATGAATGGTTAGCCATGTGTTCCAGACGGCCTCCGTTCGGAGCAGAAATAGACTCGCGGCCTAGGTTGTTGAAACGCAACAATGCCACTTGAACCACATCTCTTCACTTTTCCAAAATGTTGAAGACAGGCTGTGATCAGAACTGACAAAGATTCCTCAGACGGTTTTGGAAACTGGCACGATTGGTGCTTATCAGTAGGAATTTCTGTCTCTAAATGAGAACCCGAGGTCTATTTGACAGTCTCAGGGGCACTAGTGTAGTATTTGTCGCGTCCAAGTCGCCCACTCACCTCACTTGACATCAGCTCACTAAACGAAGGGGAAGTCAGGTTTGTGAATAACAAGTATTGCTACAATCTGGCCAATAGTGCACTTCACGTTTATACTCTGTAACAGGTCTCGAATCATTAGCACTCTTATGGGCAGCCGTCGATAGTGGGCTTTGGACCTAAAAGCCGTCCTTGATTTGGTTGCTCATAACGTTCTCTGAAACTGTTCCCTTCACAAAGGAGTTCCAAAGAAATGGATGAGTTTGTTAGGATCACTGTAGGCTCACTCCGATAGAAAGGTGAGTTTACGGACAGCTGTCCCGGGTGTTTACCAGGGGCGTCCAATCCTCTCTACCCGTTCAATTTTGTCGTGGGCCACATGCTGAAAGGTGCGCTTGAGGAATCCAATGAGATTCGTGTCCACCTTTTTCCTGGCCAACATGGAGTATGCGAATGACATCCTCCTGCCTAGCTCCTCTACCAATGGCATGCAGGCCATGCTGAATGAGGTGAATAATCGGGCTGGTCTGTATGGGATACGTTACGCACTGTATGAGTGCAAAGTGCCGATTCAGAACCGGGACATTCATACTCGCATGCTCTTTGGTGCGGGCAATCGGCTTGAGAATGTAAACCGTTTCGCATACTCGGGCATCACTATCTCCTCAACTTGTAATACTGCTGATGAAATATCAGCGTCAATACCAGAGACACGTGTCAGCCCTACCAACTTGCATCTTCTGTGACGTCCATTGTCGTTAAGAGAAAGAATGTATACTTCTTGGGTGCGTTCTGTTTTGTCCTGCACTTCAACAACTTGGCCTATTCGTGACAAAGGTGTCAAAATACTTGCACCGATTGGCCACCGTTGTCTCTGTCAATTAGCTCGCGTCAAGTGAGATGATCACGCGAGCAACTTGGCTGTGCCCCATTGCGTATTTTCGAATGTTCGGGATACGCGGTCAATTGGTCAACTAATCAGGTTAAACAGATGGCAACAGTTGAGTCATATGCTCCGCATGCTAGCCGTTCGTTTACCGCGCGGAACATTAGCAGCTGGGAAAGCCCACGTGTTGGCTAACCAACAATGTAGTCATGACGTGCAAAGACCCTAACTACTCCGTTGTGTAAACTGGGTGGGTGTCGCATGTCCAGTTGGAGACCTCGCGACAAATCACGCCGGTGACTAGGAACGTTATTTGAGGTAGCAGTGTGTCACAGTCGAAGGTGTTTCTACATCCAGAACATCCCTAGTTCTCCTGTTTGCCTTGTTTTATCAATTTTTACTATAAGTAGCTGTTATGACGAGCGGTGTCCCGTAGCACTAATCAAGCTCGTGGCCGTTTTCAGTGAACGGCCTGCTTGGTATATTGATCTTGATCGATTGTTCGTTATTAGTGTTACGTGTTAACGTGACGCTGAACTTAGCACGCAGTACCTCGGCAGAGAAATCAAGTTTACGACCGGTGATCTGTTAACAATAGCGATCTGCAGAACATAGATATTCTATCGCCAGACTGGGCATATAACACAGCCTGTGGTGACATCAACATCGTCATTTTATCACTCAAGGTTGGAGGTTATGTTCTCTATTCCAGAGATCAACATCCTGTAGTGCCATTTCTACAGCAGCAACACACTCGGTTTCCCTTTAGTCCGAACTGTCGTTGGTCCTTACCTCTCCACGAAACTACAGAATAGATGAACACGAAGGTGTGAAATAACCAAGTGATAACGAAGCAACAGAAATTCATGAGGAAGAATAGACAACCTTTCAGATACAGACCCTCACCATCCGTGAAACGCGGACACTTGTGAGAGCGTTCCCAGCCGCGGCGTGAATAATCTCGCACCCTGAGTCTGAAGAGCGACATCATCCACTATTGCTCGACGGGGTGACCGGTTTTCAAAGCGCGTCACCGAGTCATTGCCTGACTGTGTTGCACTCTCCCAATCGTCGGCAGCCGTTTTGAACAGTGTGATGCACAGCGGACTTTTCGTCAGCATACGGTGTGCATGATCCAATCACGGTAGACTGCATTTTTATTACCTCGGTGATGGGGTATGTATCTGAGAATTTCCCTAGTGCAAGCCGAGGGCCTGTCATGCTGCCCACAAAATCAATATACTAAATGTGGGCTAATTGACAAAAGTAGTGATTACGAAAAATCAACAACCGGCTTGCATCTTCCGCGCAAACCAGTCGGACGTGTAACCCGTAGATTAAAAATACATATGCCCACGTACCGTGTGCTTTCCTTTTATTGACAGCTGACATCTTTATGACGCCATAGATGGCAAGGATGAGCCAATGCATTGCGTGCGTCTAAGACTCTTCAAGAGAGCTCTTCATCAAAATAATAAAGACGAAGAAGTAGTTAACAATCTCAAACGGCCCGTCTGCAGTAACGCAAAGTAAGTTCCAAGCCAACTTCAGAATACCATTTTGATTTGGAGATGCAAAACGCTTACCATTCAGATCAGCCGATTCAGCACAGTCCGCAGGTTAGCTGCAGAATTACTACAAAAAATCGTTTCATCCACATAGTCAATGTTGATTAACTTACTACTGCCACGGGGGAGCTGTTTCATAACTATTCGCTATTATTTGTTCCACACTGTTATTGTCCTCAGGTTTACATTATGTGGCACGTGCCCCACTGCATGCGAAGTGAAGCTTCTTGTTTAGGTATTTGCTTTGACTGAGACCGGTGACTTCACAACATTCTACTTCACGTATTTGAAGTTACTGGTAGAACGCTTCGTGCTTCCACACAAATGAACCCACCTATTTCAAAGCATTTTTACATCGTTGGATCCGGACAAACTGAAAACTTTCTTTAATTATGTCGCTGTCCAAATCTACGCTTATATAGCCGAGAAGACATCTTTTGAATTTGCAGTCGCTATGCTATGAACATCATGCACATGTTCGAAAATCGAGTGCTGATGGACTTTGTGCTTTTTACTGCAAACAAGTAACTAAGCAGATACTGGATCATTTCCCACAGAAATTTAAACTCCGCCAAAAGCTGCGAATTTTGCACTGATACGCAGGTCAGCACCGGGAAGATACAATTTGACATACCTTTATCACTGGAAAACCACTCAACGGAGGTTTTCAACAGTATCTGGATAAAAACTCTCCGGATCCTCACACTTCCCTTGAACGAACAACCCCTTTTATGTTAGCTTACATGTAATCTCCCTCATCTCTAAAAGACTCAAGTGTCACCATTTGCTGCTACACTACTGTCACAACGAGACTGGACCTTGACGTGGTGTGACGGCTTGCGCATCTCGATGACCTATTGGGCTAAACTGGACGGTGTGGTCACCACACCGATAGAGTCACTCATACCAGGCAGGCCAATGGGTAGAGGTCTGACAAACCAGTCTCCTGGTCCTCCAGGTTGGGGGTTGGAAGAAGGTTGGCATCTTTTTCCGAAAATTACCAGTTCTGGTACATTACCACTCAACCACTGCCGTGCGGTACAGGCTTTTGAGCCAAAGGCTTTGGTTGAGAACCCTAATCGTTCTCCTGTCTAGGTCTGGGCGTCCTGGCAGTATCTCAGCCCACACACAACCATGAATAATCACAACACCATAATTCCATACTGCATCGACCGTCTCGCAGTATAAACCGGATCGCCCTGTCTGTTGCATACAACAGAGTGGATA
>LOND01004630.1:32352-47395 GCA_014220965.1 Paragonimus kellicotti
AGGTGACGACAGAAAATACTACAATGATTGTGCAACTTAATCCCACAATGCTATAACACAAGCCTGAAGTGAATACTTATGTGCAAAATTAATTTCGGACAGCACTTGGGTAAAGGTTTTGCAACGAAGACCTCCTTTGTTTCCTGTACTGCTCTTCGCTGTGGACAAAGAAGAATGCACGGACCTCTTCCCATTGAAGTTTAACACTGTGAGATGGCTGAGTTAGTAGAGAAACGAGAAAAAATTTCCAGAAGGTTATTGAGGCGTCTAACTCAGGTACACTAATCGCCGTCCAGTACCTGATTGTATAGTAACGATTGCCGTTAGGTGTCATTAAAAGAAAAAACTTGTCCATAGACCTGCACGTATCTAGTTGTTATGCGATACCGAAAGATCGAACAACTAAAAAGATGTGTTTAAGTTGTTAAACAAATACGCTCCATTTTGCGATTCTCCAAAAACGAACTTATGGAAGAACACAGGCTTAGACATCATTAAGAGTGACATCGCTAACAACTGTGGGCTCGATGTTGACAACTACCTTTCGGTAGCTTAATGCCACAGAATTGCGAAAAACAATGCCCAAGTGGTGAGATGATTTTGCATTTTAATATAACATATTTAGTCTCCAGTATAATACGCTCTCTAACAAGAGGTGCTCTCTCTCTCTCTCTCGTTTCTAACGCAGAGATGTCTAACAGTACGGAAAGGGTGTCCACCAGATAGCCATTTGCATGCACGAAGATGCAGACGTGCTTTCGCTAGAAAATCTTTCATACCGATCGGCGTACCATTTACAAAACTGAACACTATCCCGTACAATGCTAACGCTGACATAGGGGGATACATGTACGCATGTATGTATGCTAGTGCCAAAACCTTAATAAAACTTGGAACGAATAATCTGTACCGTTCCGCATCATTTCTGATTCGAAATACTGAGTGCAATTATGTCAAGGAGCTGTATGCTGTATACAATTTTCAGAGACGCATCCGAAACTTTGAATTTGAAAATCGCTACCTCAGGCGGCGGTGAAATAATTATGGGCAAGTACAAAAGTCTCGCATCAATTTAACGGGCGTTGCCACTCACATTGTCGTTTATAAGCCCCTCACTGCATTAGATTGCAAAGCGGACAGTCAGCTGAACTGCCAATGTCAATAAGCACCTACTCCAGACAAGCTCACTGGATTACGTGGTCATCACAGAAAGCGATAATAAATTGGAAGCAGTTTCATTCAGATGATGGTAGTTCACATTCCAATCCAACTACCACAATAAGGCTTCATCAGTTCATTAACGGTTAAATGTATGCATTTGTCTTGCCAGACGATACTACTAAACTAACGAACCCAGAAGACCTAGTGCTGCCCATGCCAGAATGAGCAGTTTAGCCCGTGTAGAGTACAAACGAGGCGTCTTAAGGGCTTCCGGGGCGCGATAATATATGACAAACGGACGAGTAATCTAGCCTGCTCCTTTAACGGCCGAATGTGGCATAGCAATGCCCAATTTGTGAATTCATAGAATTTTTAAGTGAATATGCCACACAGAAACCTCGGTTGAAAGAAAAATTACAACGTGTGCGTCAAACAATGCAACGAATTTCACAATGACCAACATGGGTGAAATCTAAGACGATTAAAAAAAAATCGCACATACAAGAAGTGGGAGGGACCGAAAGGAAAGAGGATAGCCAACGAATGATTAGTTAGGTTATGCACCACGTCAACAAACGTGCGGTAAATCGGGTGGATTAGGGATAGATACAGGTTGATTTCGTCCCTTTCCCAATTTTTTGGTACACTATGATGGAACGTAAACGCGAGCAACGAAGTATTGGAAAATGGTCTCTATCAGTTTGCGGTTGTAACGTGGCGTGGTCGAACAAAACCGACTAACCACGTGAAGTAAATTGTCAATATGGTTAGCAAAGAGAACAGCAACAGGAAAACCAAGGAGAAATTGCGCGGGGAGAACTCGCTGGGATGAAGGGGATCTTGAGCATTTGTCCGTACAGTCATTTCAGATCAGGCGGGCGAGAATTGTACTATGTTCTGTGGACGCCGAAGGTACCGGATAGAATCCAAAACGGCGATACAATTCGGCTCGCTGTTCGTTCACCGCGTCCAACTGAACGTGGGAACCCTGAAACGTAATGCCCGAAAGGGATACCATCGGTGAAACAAAAACACTAACGCGTAAACACTGCCTATCTCAGAGGACCAAACTGAAATCCAACGCTAAGAGTTCAAGACTTTTTCAACCCGAATTCCACGGCCCAGGTTTACCAAATCAAACAGTGATGAGTGAGATATGTGATTGCTCCTGCTGTGCTGCGGAAATCAAAGCATACACACAAGGCATCATTGCAATAAGGACGTAAGACGAAATAACCATAACAAATATTCCCGGTATCTAATTTTAAAAAAATCAGTTAAGGAATTGTGTCCAGTGCACTTGGGAGTTTAGTACGTTGAGGTAATAAAATCATTGCACAGAAGTCACATGAGATTAACACTTACGTGAGCACCGACCGTTTTCAAGGCGGCCAACAAACAAACGAAAAGTCGCCGAGCAACCGAGTCCAATACCAACTCCGGCGGATCTGAGCTCAAGCCAAGATTGTGATTTATCAACATTGCTGGTGTGGGCCCGGCAGTGAAAGTGGCCACCCCGAGATCGTCAAACTCCACCCACAACGTGGCTGGATGCGCCGCTAACGCCGTGTGCAGGGCTTCAGGGCCGCCAGCAACCAGTACAGGTCGGACAAAACTGGGCATTTGAATGGCAGGACTACTAGAGCGGCTATCAGTTGTAGGACCGACAGATTGCAGCAGTCCGATAGCAGAGGGTGGGGAAGGTGGGGCTGTGTCAGGGATAATTGAGGTAGGTAACACAGTCGTCAGCTGTGGAGGAAATGCTGCTGGTGGCACAGAGGAGGCGCATTCCATATTGGGGAACGACGGGGACGGCACTGGAGCAATGATGTTCGGTGTTATAACCAAACTCTCACGACGTCCCAGTTCAGTCTCAGACGCAACCAAACAGCCAGACAGTGCAGGTTCAGCGGGCAAGGCAGCGCCAAGTGGTTCGGGGGGTGGCAATACTGCAGCCGCATTAGCAATGTCTGCAACTTCAGTGGAATCAGCGTGAAAGGGACGTACGAGAAACTGAAAGAGAAATGCAGATGAGCATTGTGAGTTTCGTCACCGTAACGGAACAACTTTCAGAATAATGATACACCCAAGAAGCAACAGTAGACCAGGTATTCATATGCCAAATATGACTCACTTTGATCAACTCTTCAACGGTCATCGGGGGCTTCACAGATGACGGTCCCAGTCCACAGTCAACAGAACTGGATGAATCAGCGTTCGATAGACGATGCGGTAACTTTGAAGTAGTCACATTCAGATCTGTTTGAGCCACGCACCGATCGGTGGTTTCATCGCCGGCAGAGGTTGGCAGCGGATACCGTAGACGTAAGGCATCCCTATATCGCGCAGTGCGATCTCGAGCCAGCGAAACTGCGTTCGAAGCAGAAAACCCGAAACCGACACATCTAACCTCCTCGTCCGAACCGTTTGCGTGAACAATGAATGGCGGGCCTTCAACGATAAGACAGTTTTCCGGCGAATGTTCCAGAAAATGTAGAAGATAACTAAAAGAGAACGAGAACATTCAGTTAATAATCGATTGTTTCAACTAGTACATTTTAGTGTACGGGTCAGACCTGAGAGGAAGCCACGTCACTGATTGCACAAATGACCGACGGTTGACAACTTCGCGACATACGTGGTCATATATGGGTTAAATACTGTAAAACTGTCCAAACCGTGACAGCGACGGTAACCATGTTGGGTAGATCTCGTGCTCAAAAATATGTGAATTGTAATCTACGTCACTAGTCGAAAACTCTTCTAACCCACGTACAAATGGAAAAGGTAAGCAGATGGCAGAATTGCCGTTTTTAGATATATACATTATCTTCGACAACAAACACGCAGAAAAAAGGATCAGCAATTTAAATGCTTTCAGGCAAGGCAGAAAATTTCGGACCCACTGATACCGTAATTGTGCTTGACCCCAAGCGAATAGTCAACAGAAACACACTTAGTATCATGAACAAAGAAGTGATGGAATCTATTAGCCCCTCGTGACTTCGTGGGTACTTTTAATCCAATGATTAAAAACATCTTAAACACAACATTTTTACTACATACGTAGTAACGTTTGTGCAGATATTCTGCGATGTAACATAAATATGGCTGGATCAATGTAGCACACGTCTGCGCTGAGAATTAACACGAGACACACGAGCAAGAGTAAAAGAAAGATTCGTAAACAGATTTGTTTGAGTCGATAAGTCTATAATATATATATATATATATAATATATATATTTAATATACGTCTCCACTTTCTTCCTTATGGAAAGTCTCTAAAAGCGGATTAGATCGAAGATGCAAGGCATACTCCAAAAAGTGGAGGTCACGACAACGATAAAGTGACAATCGGTATAAACACAGCAACCCCAGTAGCAAACTATGGTAAAAATGACGCAAATCCTGTGGAAAACAAATAACACTGAATAGCCATCCTTCTAATCCTTACAGCAGCATTTTTTATCAGGCTCGCTACTATATTGCAGATCTATTCACGTGACGATCAATTCCGTGAAACCAGGGCGATATCGTCCTAATCCAGTAAAATTATATAAGGATGGTAACCGATCCCAAGAAAGAGGCATACAAACAATCCACATGGACAGGACACTTCAGTAACCCCACTCTTAACCTGTTTTCAGTCAGTTCGGATGTCTCGGTTCTGATCCGAAATGTGATGTGAGAAAATGAGTTAGTCACGTACAGCTCTGCAGGAAGTTTGGCAAGACATGAGGAATAGGTAAAACGGGATTGTGAACCGCTCAGCATTGACAATCGGAGGACTAGGGATGACGATTCAGTTACCCACCCATACCTAGGTGACTGCGGCCACGTTGACTCATCAAGCCGAAGTAATGTGTCGCAATGTTTCCGTGGGAGAGGGGGGGGAATGTTGATAGGTAAAAATTACTTGATGGCAATGCAAGTGAAATGGTCTAAGACTACTTATGAACACACTGTTTTTTTCGATACAGCGCATCAGGGATAATCGCATACAAAGATAACTGGCAGGAATCCCCTTGTAACTAGGATGTATTTCATAGGAGTCTCTGCAGGAGGAAACCACTCTATGCGCAAACATTTACAGTGTTGAACACAAGTGTGCACACAGTTCACACGAAAATAATCACCATCAACTAAAGTTGGAAAACTTACTCTGGTAAGCTGGAAGTTGTGACATGACCATCAGATATCCGAACATGTGATAAATGGTAATAAATTTGAAGCTGATAGTGGCTTATAAAAACTGATCACTCACAATCGACCGCAGTTGTCGCCTTCCCATAGACTCTCTTCTCGAGGTGATCGGACAATCTGAGCACTAATTACAAACGAAAGTGGTTGGACGTTCGGGCCTGTTATCAGGTCAATGGCTCAGTGGTCAGCAAGGTTGCCTGACGAAAGCGTGACCAGAGGTCTAAATCTCAACCGCTGCAGGCACATGTACTGCTAACGGGTTCTAACAAAAGCGGAACTCTAATTTAGTAGCGTTGTTCGAAAAAGGCTGATTGGAAAGTCCGTCTGGATGCGGCAAGTGTGATAAAGTGTGAGCGATGTCCAACTTACACTAATCACATCCTCTACCACTTATCAGTGATACCGGATTGTTGATCAGTTTCCTCTCCCTTCATCTTACAATACTAACAATCGACAAACAAAAACAGCACTCGTTTGAGGACGACAAGAATTTGTATTTGTTTTACATGATTTTACTAATCAGGGAATCGAGTATTACTCAGGACAAAAAGAATACTACAATGTGGCGTATATTTGGATGCCACAATCTATTAGGCCGTAATAATCAAGGAGTACTTCAAGCCACATGTAGACGTCTAACCATCGAGTCTCGCGCAATTCCGAGAGTTTTAAAAGGTTGCTTACCATGAACTATTTTCCGCTTAGAACATAATGAAACTAACACTCCACGCAACTTACCACAGACAGAATAGGTACGATCATGGAAAGGAAAACATCTAGTTCATTTTAGTAGAGCATCTGCCTACATGCATTTATAAGCGACAGCTACGGCAAACCAGAGTAAAGCTGATCAAACGAATACGGCCTGTCAAGTACTTACCTGAAAAGCCAGACTGGGGTACACTTAAGCTGCACAGATGGGCGAATGATAAAACAAATAACGATAACCACCGCCCAGACTGTCATTGGGCGTGCGAGCCGAGCTACAATCAAATTGAACACAACAACGAGACTAGACGGCGCGTTAAGAGCACGTGCAGATTTTCGCATAAAACGCAGGAGTAAACAGTAAAGCATGACGTTTGATCAGCAGTGTGTGCGTACGTGTATCGGCCTCAGCGTGAAGACGGCGAAGGGAACGCAGTTAAGGAAGACTGGAAGCACACATACGAACGGATACCTCAAACTATGCTAAATTGCTCGTTTTTATCCTTGCAGAACAGTCACCGAGTGATGGGTAGCATTCGCGATCAGCTAACAGAGCACGCGTGCTCCGATTATGTGAGTTTAGCTGTAGGAAAATAACATGCATTGCACGCCCAAAAAACGGTACGAAAAGAAAGTTAGTGATTTGCAGTAGCATCCAGATTATATGTACAGACTGCAAAAAAGATGCGAAGCTATTGAAAACAGCTTGTAGTATGGGACGTTAGGAATGGAAAGCCCAGTAACCGGATAGGATAGTAAAAATCTAGTGGCAAAAAATTATTGCATTAAGAGTTTGATAATGCCGTCAATTGGGCAAAATTCTGACACGCCAACACAGTGGGTTAATCAGTTAACATACTTTCTGATCCGTTTAATTCACCGCGTTTCACTGGGATTTTCTTATATATAAACAACGATAGGGAGTGAAGTGCTAGAAGGACCCTGCAGACAACTTACGAGTGAGGAGCCTTCAATTAAGGTCGACAACGCCAAGTTTGACAAACAAGCATCAAGGTTTGCATTTGATGGACAGGCTGACAAGTGTATAGATCAATCAAGCATACCTGAAATAGGTTAGGATAAGTACAGAAGGAATGTTGTCAAACATTTACATCATAACATTAATGAACTACGTACCGATCACCAGGCAAATCTGCTAGGTTCACTGGTAGCGCCGTTTCAGGAAGCCCGACCCGAGCCAGAAGTAGACGACGGAACAAGGCGTACACGCTGGCTTTGTCATCAGGTCGATATGGACGAACCACGTAAACGTGATATCGAGGAGAACGACTAATGGGAGTCTGGATTGGTAAGAATGGAATGTTTGACGGAGGGAAATTGCCATTCATGGAAGCCATTTCGGGCCAACTTACTGTCGGAATGGTGGACATGCCAGGGACAGCACGACTGGGGGCAGGGAATAAGTCTTGTGCAGACTCAAGAGGTAGGATTCGCTGGACGGAATGAAAACAAAGAGGACATACAAGCAACGTAGGATTTTGTGCCAACTTAGTCTACACTAGACAACAACAACATTGAACTGCTGAAGGATGTAGGATGCAAACCATTAATTTAGAATATTTATTGATCGACCAGGATGGTACGTTGCTATCATTTCGTTTATTTGTAATAACTATGGGCCTAAACGTAAAGTACTGTGGCTCGAGCCACCGTTTACCACAGCGGCAACGTGGAATATCCTAAAAGAATTCACTAAAAAGAGGGAGAAATAGATCAACGGGGTTTGGCAGAAGGACTAGGAATTTAGTGGAGGCAGGCAAATGACTAATTGCAGTACGTTGTCACCTCAGGAAGCACCTCAAACCGGTGGTATGAGTGATCACGAGATCCCTCACCTAGGGGGAAACATCTAATCTACTTTAATCAACAACATGGTGAGGGTCCTCATATCGTGACCACTCAGTGGGCGGACCCAACCGTTGGCTGTCTCAGTAAGCAATGTCCACTGTGGTAAACACTCATCTGACATGCAGTCACCGAAGACTGTGGGACTTAACAGTTGGATTAACTTACAGCGCAGCCCGAGCATTCCGAAGTGCGCACTGGGCATTTATCGCGTTGTTCATGTGATCATCTCACTTGAGATGGACTAAATGGCGAAGATAACGGTGGCTAAACGAAGCAAACTTTTTGATATCTTCGTTAGGAACAATCCATTTATCCCTTAACGGAAACTTGCCGATTAAGTGGTTGTTGATCTCTCTCTGCGTCCAGTTCTGGAGGTAGGTGTGACTGAGAGCCCTTCATAGGCTTTCGGTAGACGGACATTTGACAAGGAACACAATACACGTTCGGTTTCCATGGTCAGTCAGGCGCAGACGTTACAGCAATACACAAACTAGCCAATATTTTTTTGTGATCAACCATGGACGTACAATATGTCGCGTCGCGAAGTGAAGTGGAACGCTATTGTTTTCAGGGCTACCGTTAGTGGCACTTCCTTGTCCCATGCATTTATTTTATCTACTCATAAGTAGTCAAACGTCCTTCTCAAAATTGTGGCAACTATCGATTTGGCAGCTCGAAAGCAAACGAGACCCTGAGATCCCGGGAATGGATAATTTGGAGCTGCTTACAGCTTATGTAGCCATAAATAGAAAGCCACAAACCTCTTCGGGAAGATTACGTAAACCCTCTACGCTGGAGTCTCTCTCGCTGTGTTCAGCTCCACCAATATCTGGAAACGAACAAACAGGTACGTAGCCTTCATCTTAAAAGATTAACACACAGAAGGGGCTCAGAGACGGACCCTCGAAGTGATATGAGGCCGGGAGAGACATTCTATCCAGATGAGGTCCAATCTTCATCTACGAAACCCTCAACGGACCAGATCTCCTCCACTAAACGGGGACAAACGACTAAAAAGCAATGCTGTGAAACCAGGAAAGGGAATGGGCAAATCATTAAATAAACAGAACGTCTCAACAACTGGTATCTGCTTGTAGTGAAACGCAATGCTCAACATTGTGGTGACAACCGGCATAAACAATCAGTGAGATAACCCGATTCACAGTTTCTTGATCATCTCCCAACCCGTTGCCGCATGTCACTAAGTGTGCACAGCTAGTGTAATGCTGCTTCAATATATGCATCGGCGTTTGTTATTGATATGATTACACACCACTTGTTAACTTCCAAATTCTCATAAATCCACTTATACCCCATTTTTTTCACACATAGGAACTATCCAACATGCTCACCTTTAAGTTAAAAAAGATATAGAATCGCATGAGCGAAAATTTTCCTGTGTTCTGTGTGAGCTCGTGAACGAGAGATACTGATGCTCAGCCTCACATAAAAGTTGTGCAGATGTCAAAAAAGCTTGACTAGACAGAGCGATGTTGGTTGGAAAGTACACCTTTGCAGAAAAAACACTGTGATAAGAATCGTTATTTGCAAGAGAAGGACTGTGCAAAACTGTACTACAAACCGGTAACCATGCTGTATGAAGAACACTAATGTCACTCACTTTATTTAGGATTTACCAGGGAAAAGTACTCCCAACAATGAACCTAGTCGCTATCTCATTGCATGAGGACACAGAAGTTGGTTACGACTTCCCGGCTCTAACACACCACGTTACGCAGACGACCATCCGGCTACAGTGATTCTTTGAAAACCGGCACAATTAAAGTATTCCAAATAATTACAACAATAGTTGGGAAACTTAAAAACTAGGGACGAAACAGAAAAGAAGGCAAACACACCTGAAGTTCGGTTATTAATCCACCTCGAAATGTCCATGGTTCTTGATCACCGGATGTCACCATATCCCGATATCCAGGAGAGAACCCTATAGGGTTAGCACAGAAGAAACGACATTCTACAGTCTTTTTTCCACGTCGGTAGTATTTACAGGAAAACAGTGATGAAAAAGAGTTTACGAGTTTTGACAGACAAGTCGGAAGGGGTTTGCAAATACGCTACAGGCCAACCAAGTAGGCAAAATGTGCAGAGATATTTTTAACCTAATCAGCGTAGTTTCAAGGAACAATTGTCGAAATAATTTAGGACTTTCCTATGAGATCACTTAAGAAAGAAAAAATTCCGGAAATGATGACATTGAAAACATGCACGAAGATACATTCGGTAAATAAAAGGATGCCAACGCAACAAAGCTGACCAGTTCACGACATTGGCTGGAACCAAATATTATCAATAGTCAGAAGGCATGACATAAATTCACTTTCTCAATGTTGGTAAGGTTCGCGATCCTAATTGATTCACAGAGGTCGCTGAAAAAGACAGACAACTGTAAGCGCTTTTCACTAATTTCATTTTATCTTATACATTTTCCAACAAACTGTTTCATCACTAATACTACCACTACAGTATCAACTGAATAGGCTCGAGGTGGGACACACACGTATGTAAAAGTAGCCAGAGTTTTCCGATATGTATAAAACCTAAATAAAGTGCAAGATCTTCTCATCTACAGTAACACTTCCAGTCAGACAATCGTGGGAGTAAGTTCAGAGAATTGTAAAAATAGAACCACTCTTTATATCCAGGGTTCGGCCGTGTCATAAACAAGAAGCTAACATATCGATCTCTGTAATGCGAATCTGAGATTGGTAAACAGACCGGAAGGCTTGACGGACTGATTCGTGTGCGGAGTGGGTGACACATTTGAGCGAGGAAAGATACAACCAAATGTGATAGAACAAAAAGGGAAACGGGCCGATTTAAGTCACATTTTTTGCTGGTAGCTTCAGTGCATGATTCAACCAACTAAGTTTACACAACCTGGAAGCCTGATCGACTAAGCGCATTCGACTGCATACGGATATCGACAACTCTGAGCGACTATGACGACAACTGTAAACTAATACCACTCTCATGATTACATCACATCATATTTCGATAGATGCCCACGTTTTTTAATATCTGGACAAGGGTACGGAAAAAACGTTAGTCGGGTCTATCCGAAATCCGGGTCATTATGTGAAGACTACGCGATCCTGAAGTGTGCAAACGTGTATTTATGTTACATTCTGAGTCTAGGTGGTTTTCAAAAAAAGAAGACGCTTATCGAAACGCAATGTATACACAAATCATCTAATAAAATACCCCGTGGTAAATGAACGTTTCGAAAGGTAACCCATTTTCAGCGTTCCTCATTTATTTTCATTATCGACAGACTAAGCAGGATATTCTAAAGTAGCCCCTGGAAACGTTACCACACAGTCTACCGTCCGGTAACCTCCACCCTGAAAAATGTACACCTATAGATTGAAGTGCAAGTAGATGACAAACTCATCCATAACTGTTCTTCAGAGACCTCTTGAGTCATTATCACAGCTGTTTCTTGCCGAAGAAGAGTGAATATTCACGATTGCCAAACGATATTTGTTGAGGTCTGTTTCTTTCACTCTGCTAATCGAAATGGAGCGGAATCGGTCGTGGACACTATCGACCTCGAGTCGTAGTGGTAACTATCCCGTCAGTGAAATGCCCATAAGAGGCATCCGGACTTCTTCTCGGACTTTGTTTCCCAGTGTACGATGGTAAGCAAAACCAATGGTTTGTCGGGGAAAATAAAATCAATATCCACTTTTCATACGCTCTTCACATGCCCAACTAGTTAGACTGATAAAAACAAATCTGGCTACAGATTAGGGCAACACTACAGTCATGGACGGTCAGCATCAATTGACCGGTAATAAAGGCGGATAACTCGTTTTCCATATGCTACAATTTTACGTACCGGCACACGCATTGCGTTATAGGTCGCCAAGAAAACCACTGTTGAACACGTATTTTTTTTTAAATTAGCGATTTTCACGTAAACTCGCGAGGCAGCTTCGATTAACTTTATACTATATCTCAAGGACCGTACACAATTGGGAAAAATGATCAGTGCAGTGCAAATTGGCAAAAAAAAGCAGTTTTTTGTTCCTCTTTGTTACCAACACATTGGCGAAACTACTTCGAAGATCGCAACACTGAATTTTCTTTGTGTACTGTTGACAAACTCCACGATAAGCCCTCGGTTTATCTGCTATCATACTTTCCGGGCCAAAGACATCTAAAGTTCCATACTCTAGAGAACAGTTTAGCCAAGGTGATCGCAAAAATAAGTTCCACTGGATTGAGAGCTAGTGATAGAGCAAGTTCAAGTGAACAGTCAACATTGTGAGACTATAGTAACGTTCATAGACTTTGTCTTCATGGATCGGGCAATGAGGTTTTCAAAAAACCGACTGGAATGGTCCAACAACGCAGAATTGAACATTCTTTTAGTAAATCTTTTGTAGCTAGAAACAAATGCAGTGTGGCCACTTCACTTCTTTTAGTTGACTAAATGGCAGTCTAGACATGAATAGAACTCCCATCATTCCGTACTGTGAGATCACCTATATCCCTTGCAATTGCGAACCGTGGTTCTCAGTGAACATCTACTACCAGCTATTCCCTACCGACTTCTCATAATTTCATACCGCTTCAACACAGTTGTCCATGGCTACGTCCAAGGGTTTTGATGTGCAAACGACGTATTTTCCCATAAGTCAGAAGTTCCGCATCAAATGTCTTACTACACAAGCGCACAACATTCACATTCTCATCTGACCGTTGCGCTGTTTCGACGATGAAGTCTCACGTATCACTAGTGGTCCAGATAACTATTTACTCGATTTCCTCCTTTTCCACACATTAAAGATTCGCCACATGATAGGTCCATAACCACTACCGTGGTGATGAACGGCTAACAAATATATGGTGCAAAATCGACAAGATGTATCGTGTCCAGACAGGTCGTTTCAGTCGGCCTATTGGTTTTATCGATGAGTGAAATGATGAAGTCAGAATAAAGTCCGGTAAGTGTAGTATACCTTGCGAGTAAGTGGTTTGGCGTAATCGAAACCCAATCCAATGATTAACAAGTGTGCCCATTTAAACTGATTAACCTACCTACAGTAGTTGGGCAAACAAATAGAAAGTGTAGTTTACGCATAGTTCGTAGAGACATAAGAGTCTGGAAGAGTACGACAATTTGGATCTGCAGTGTGTATCTGGAAAAAGTACGCCACCACGTTCTGGACCCACTGCCTAAAGCACGATTCGATGTTACTGATGCCGAAAATAAGCCATATCAGCATCGCAACGCAAACATCGTGCAAGAAGTGTGTCAAGCCCGACGGCCCGGTCCTCACAGAACCTCGATCGCCACTCCTATACCAGCTTCGCATCCCTACTGCAGTTCTGGCGATATTACACGGCAAATTCGATCATCGATATTGAAGGATTGCCAGCGATTCTGTTCGATTAGTCATTAAATGTGCGCTAAATCGGATGACAATTGTTGACCAAAGGGAGCAAATAACGCATGCTCTTACACAACAAAAGAAGGGCGCGTGGTCGTTTGACTTGCAACGTAAAAATGAAAAAAGAGCTGCTATTGCTGTGGCGCGATACCATTATCGTCACAGCGGCCTTGAGCCTGACTAGAAAAGTACTGTGGTTTGAGCCACCGCTCACCTCGACTGGCCAAATTTCAGATAAAGATTCTCCTAAGAATCCTTAACTGACACTCGGCCAATCGGACGTACACGAAAGAATATACAGGATAAGGCTGATTGGTAATAAATCAGTTGACCACACACGATAACGACTGGCTCGTAAATGCGAGAGCTGGAGTGTCGCTTCTCCGACATTCAAGCTACCCAGAACGTTACATGACATCAAGCTGATAAAATGTGCGCAGATTCTGCTGCAAACAAGTCTGAAAAAACTTACAAGTCAGTAAACGGCGCAGATGACACATACTTCGGCAAGCCATAACTCCGGTCTCTGTGGAAAAAAAGCACCGAAATGTCATGATGAATTCGAATAAATGCATGTATATTGAGCAAGTACACAAAATAGAAACAAAGAAGAGACAATTAACCAATATTAAAAATTAGTTTACATGTTAGTCCCACTGGTGTTTCTGAACGCAGTTCTGCCCTACGCGTAGCTGACTACAATTTAACCGAAGGGACACTGTGCACCAACGGCAATTAGATACACGGATGAACCCGATGCGTTGCTGTTTATGATGACTATGATTACCTATGAATGAATATCGTGATAGCCTCATGGCTCTACTGGCGATACCAACAATCATGAGCAACCTGGTAATAGTCTGCACACGGCTCAGGCCGGTGGCATCAAGCATCAACACGTATTACAGCATCACACGTTGGAACTCTGAAGCTACGCATTCCATCCAAATGTAGCACATACGACAAAGGCACTGTTCACTTAATTTCATTACAGACGACCAATCTGAACACTGTTTGTCCGTGACTACGCATTAGACCTCTCTGTGTCTCAGCACAACGGTTCACCGTAGAGCTGAACAACAACGCACGGGCACAACAACAGGTGCGCACATCTTGCGCCCTAAGATCAAACACGCGCACCGACAAGTAATACTTCAGTAAACCATTACAAACATACAACACGAGTTAAAGACCCACATGGAAAGCTTTCAGTGTACTTCGAATGGATTACGAGAATTCCGAAATTCCTACATATACGCACCGACGAACTGGCATCGCTGCGTCTCACGCGATGTAAAATCCGTCATCGACTTCAGTCTCATTCGCAAAATAGCTCACCTCAGGGTATCCGAACACGGTTATATGCACCAAACTAGCACGCAAATAGCGGTCCTACCACCAGCAGAATAATTAAGACAGCATAACGTGGAGGTGAATGTACAGTATCTGGCAACAGAATATATCAAATGGTTTACCCGTTTGGTCTAAAATATGATATCCAACTGTAATCAAACAGGGGCCCCTGTAGACGGCGACGAACTGCCGATAGTTGCATAGGCTCATTCACTATGATACACGCTAAGTCACTATTGAACACGCATGCCTCTCAGTACTCTTCGTACACGCAGTGAGTGGTTGCTTGGAGAAGTGTTCTTGTCGTAGTAAGAATCTACATTAAGTAGT
>LOND01004631.1:12815-23844 GCA_014220965.1 Paragonimus kellicotti
GGGCTGTATTACTTTATGGCAGCGAAACGTGGCCGCTCGGGGTAGGGGACGTGAACCGTCTTCAGGTTTTTGACCACTGATGTCTGCGTTCGATCGCTCGTATCGGGTGGCACAAGCGAGTGATCAACGAGGAGGTTAGGAAGCGGGTGTTTGACACTGGTTGTCAGTTAGTACATTTACACAGACTTAGATGGTTAGGTCATGTAATAAGGATGCCAGCTAGTCGTTTGCCACACCGAGCACTGTTTGCCGACGCTGCGGCTGACTGGCGCAAGGGGCGAGGTGGACAGATGATGACCTGGCGTAGACAAATGAAATCGTTCACCACGGGGTTGGTCACGGTAGATCGGGTCTGTCTCGCGGGCTGGGGCCCTCGCGACTCACGGAGTCGGTGGCTTAAGACGTTAGGTGAGATGGCGGCTAATCGAGCTCAGTGGCGTGAATGTTGTCGTTGTTTGGCCGAGTTGTCTGTGAAGTGAGTGCACTTAATGATGCGGGGCAGTGAAAGCCGTAAGGAAGCTGTCTTGCTGATGACGCCTTACTTTCACTTACAGCTCGGTTGTTTGTTTGCAAGGTGTAGGCGCCTTGATGTTGTATGTTTGAATATAGACGTAGCTATTTTTAGTAGTTAGGTCCACTTCCCCTCCCCTCCTCTGTTTTCTTCTTTCTTCCTATATAGGTTTTTTTCCTTCGTGGTTGTGTGGCAGTTAAGCATCAGTGTGAACCACTGATGTATTGCTGTCTATGATGATGATGATGAGATGGAGTTGATGACGTCATTGCAGCAACTGAGAACGGTCCAAGTATTCAACAGAATTTTGGAGACTTCAGGATTATTTCAAACTTAACGGTCGTCTCACAAGCACTAAGACCTCAATGCAAATCCTTGTCCGGGTTAGGATATGCCTTTAATGAACCGCAAGACTCATCTGTATGCGAAGGCTGCGATTAAGTGTTGGTGGCGTTCAATCTAAAATAATCCAAAACTTCCTGAACTGCTACTGAACGTCTGACATTGATTGGTAAGAGGGTACTTATTGTTCGTCGTGACTAATTATCCTTGTGTATAATCTGTTAATTTCATTTCAAACAACTTCGCTCTTACCAGTTCACTAGGTCGGAGTGTTTAGTCCACTAATTTTGTTATCAGTAGAATTCATGTTGTATGACTGGCATTGACAATCACAAGTTTTGCAGTGACCTATTCTGCTCATCTGTGTGAAAACTGCGCGAAAACTTTTTGAAAGCCTCCGTGTTAGTGATAAGTCACACTTAAATTTAATTTACGTCCACCTTAATTCAAAATAAACCAGCATATTTCATGCCTACTTGTATGTTTTAACAAACAAACTTCATACCATTTGTGTGAGTCTAACATTTCTGATTCTAGTTAATTCTAATCCGTAGAGTCAATCGATAAATTTTATTCATATCTGAAATTACTTTATGGGTCCGCAAACAATCTTAGCATAGTCGTTGAACTCTCGTTGGCAGCATATGCAACGTTGAACCTTAAGCAACAATTATGCTACACGAACTTTGGACCAGTTTAGTCAGTTCTAATGTTTACTGGCAAATGATTCATTGTCCGCTGTGTTTACTTTATACGACTACACCGGTGACTGATTACTATGCATCACATCGATCTTACATAAATATTCTTCCATCAGAACTCGTCGTAGTACAACGTACATCGGTCTTTTACCCTATGTGAGATATGGAGACTAATGTAAGTATTGTTTACTTGATAAACACACACACACACGTTTCTTGAAGTGATATCGATTGCCCATCATCCACTTTTCCCAACCGAAATGCTGATACTGTATCCATACCCCTCCCAAATCTTCCTGTAGATAGGCCTTCCATTCTTAAGTAAATCGTCATGGGTTTATTGGAATATACAAGATGTGTGTGCATGTGCGCGCAAATTTATTTCGACCTACGATTTTTACGAATACACCAGTGCGCCTACCTATTTGTTTGTGTGTGTGTGTGTGTCTATGAATGTGCCAGCTGATGTGTGTATATATATGCATGCGTGTACGAAACACGAAAAGTTCGTGTCATTTGATAAGCTGAATTTCGGTCTTTCTCTATTCTCTTCCTCACTAATGTGTACCCGCTAGCATTATTCTCTTCACATGAACTCTTCTTAACATAGTCTAACGGTTACTACCACCTTGTATGATAATTCGAATAAATTAAGCGTTACCAATGAGAAGCATGTGATTCTGTTATACATAAATTGAACAACACCGGCAACGTTTCACAGTTATGTATTCACATGGATGTTCCGGCCAACTTCGTCCAAAAAGAAGTACTACATTCGAGTTACTCTTTTGTTAGAGTTCGTTAGGATTTAAACCACTGGCTTTAAACCACAGCCACGCCTACGTAAATCAGCCGTGTTGCTCACTGTGATGTTGACTTCACAGTGGCCACGGTCGAATCATCACACGCAAACGCTCAGTCAGATTCTTTAGTGAGTAACGCTCATACTTTCTAATTGCCCGTAGAGTTACTTAAACGACAGATGTAACGGCTAGTACAGATGCCGATATCTCAGAAATATATACTCATTTCACTTTCGCACTGATTTGCCCGGCCTTATGTCATACAAACTTATCTGCTCAAGGGTTCATTTTCTCCAATAGTCAATTAGCTCCGTGACCAGTGCTTCTGATAAGCTTCAAGCAACTCTGAAGCGCAACTGGTCTGCCATTCATTTGTGCTCATTGCTCTCAACCAGAGGAGTCAGTTTCACCTAGCCAGTCTGTCTCTCCAATTGTTTGTGATTGTGATGAAGTTCACAGTGGACCATATTGTTTAATAAACACCACTTCGAGTCCTTGTGTCCGTAGTCAACACAAACTGGGAATCTTAGGTGGACTTCGTCCATCTGCACTGACAGTGAGTTAAAACAAGTTGCAACTCAATGACGAAGAGTGCTACACGAGTTTTGAGATTACATATATGCTACCCCACTTTCAGGCCTAATTTTTTTTACTCTACAAGAAGTTGGTATGTATTACCAGACAGTTTTATTATTAAACAGCTGACGGGACAAAAACTGAACCGTCAACATCTAGTTGTACAGACATTCTTAGCGTCCTGAGGAAACGGGTGAGAGGAATCCAACACTAAACTTTACTTGATTCAATTCAGTTGATCTTGTGGACAGCCGCTAATTAGTTTGGCAATTCTGTTATATTAGAATGAGATAGCTAGCTCAACTGCTTGATTAACGTGAAACGGAAACAGGTTAGATGAGCTTACGTGTGTGACACTCCAACAACCGCCAGAAATAGAATCAAGGCTAAGCTGCGCTGAGCACAGAATTGAGTCATCTAGGCTGAAATCAGTTAATGAACAGGTTGCTGATATAAAATCATCATAACCTTGATATCCATAACTCGCACTGTCTGAAGTTATTTATGTCAGACTTCGTAAGGTAGATCATCACTTCCGGGACAAATGACTGATGACTGTGAGGATGGATCTCACGGTTGACATCTGGAGGTTTTAGAAACTGCACTTGGATTATCGCGGGTACACATGCGTAGCATTTATAGGGGATCGTTTTTGATATCCGTCGCATTGATGCAGCCGCAACAGTTTGAAAGGCTTGGTGGTTAATGCGTCAATCGTCGGAACCTAGCATGACAGTGACTCATTAACAGTGACTTAATTATGGACAGACAGCGTGTACAATGTTAAGGGATAAGGTGACTGTTAGACAAGCCAGTTTCCCTCATGTCATTCACTTGGATACCAGACTGCCCCTTAACTATTCCCTCATATTTCACAGTTCATCTTCTCTGCGTTCCCAGTGCGAGTCCTCTTGTTTCCTGGACCATTTGGACTCGGGATGAAAATGTTGTTCCTCTACAGTGTTCATTCTAGTCTCACAGTGTTACTATCCATTATTCCTGCTATGTTAAATCCTATCACGGTTGAGCGTAGTGGGTTAATCCTCATGACATTAGGACAGTATTTCAAATTTTGATTTATGAACGGTCTGAACCGGTTGTGGTGCACAGGCTTGAATTTATACGCTCCCTAGTCCTGTCTCTTCGGTGAATTGTGAGCAACTCATGGTAAAATGAGTGCGTGTTTCGTTTGAATTCTGTCGCTACGACAGGCTAATTCGTGCACATATGTCGACAACCGCGTTCGTATAAAAACAGCGACTCTGAAACTTCATGATCTGTTCAACAAGACAAAAAGCTCAGCCAGCAATCACTCGCGTTTGGATCCTTGATGGAACCGGGGTCAATGTAGTTGTGCAAACAAAACTGCGACAGCATCGGAAACAGACCAAAACGCGAAACTGTTGAACCAACAAAGTGGACTGTTAGTAAGTCTCGCGAAAATTCCCATTGAATCATAGAAGAGTAAACGTGACGAACAATTGTTTTCGATAATTCATCATCAGATCAATACAATTATATAGATTCAGCAAAATCAAAACAGTGTGTACACAAGACAAAGGTTTAGTAGAATGTCATTGGATCATACAGAGCGTTACAACTTATGCAGGCCTCGATAGGCTAGTGACTCAGAGAGCAAATCACCAGTGTTAATGATGGGTGGTTTGAAGTTCCACCCTCCATTACGTCACAAAGTTATCGGATGGAGTTTGGATGGGCATGCAGACTGATGGTGTGACCTTTGGCCACGGCAACTGCAGGGCTTGTACGAATTTTTGTGTGAACACAAAATCGGATTGCGTAATCGAATGGCGATCGATTCAGCAGTAGCTAACATCCGTTGTCTGACCAGTTTGGGGTGGTTTATCGGGACTTTGTAGACAACACGGAACGCCTGAGTGGGGTCAACCCGGTGATCAGTATCTGCCAAATGTGCAACCACTGCACTGTTGATGGATTTGATCGAACCTGTCCCGAGCCACGCTGGATGGTGTTCTTTGATCCGTATGATCCAATGACGTTCTAGTGTACCTCTTTGTCTTGCGTACACACTGTTTTGATTTTACTGTTAGTAGGTAACTGAATTCTGATTCAGTCGGGAAGTATATATGATTAATGCAGTACGCCTGAGCAACTTTCATTGTAAAAAGTGTGTACTATTCTAGTTCCTGGTTACGGCTGTGAATTCAACTAGGCTGCAGTCCTTGGCAGGCTGATACAGGGTTGAGAGTGCAATCGTTCTAGTGGCAGTGAGGGGAAGATTATTCGCATGGTGAAAGCTTCCGCAGTTTGTCGTTAGTAATTTACGAACCGCAAATGCTACATGGAATCAGTCGTTCAGCCCACACATTAAATGGAATGTATCTATGCGCTCGACTTTTATTCATGGTGATTTACATAAAAGTGTGTACACAGGCACATGATACCCATCACGCATGAGTTCTGTCACTTCTCAGAAAGTATTTGGCTGATCAATCTATTATTTCATTGCTAAATTCCCTGGTCCTCTTGGAGTTCTGGGTCCTTTTATTATACCATAAGTTATCTAGCGAGAAAAAGGTTATTTTCAGTTCGATGGCAGATAACTGTGATTTATCCAAGGGCTAAAAAGAATAATTTTCGATGATAATTTATGTAAATTTATTTTAAAACTGCACAGGGATACACTTCAAAACGTCGTAGGTTGCAATCGGCCTTGTACACATCCAACATTTGTGTGCTCAAGGATTCACGTCTAAAAAGTACAACTCACACGGAAGCAAAAATAGCATTCTGTTGTGTGTAACCAGTGTGAAAACACCCAATCAAGTGGTTCTGTAACCCATTTGAGTACTGAGGCTTTTTAACGTTTCAACAAGCGCGTTTATTTTAATTATGAGGTAAGGGTCTAAAACGTCCATAATACTTGTTCTTTTATTTTCAGGGTTCGATATTACCTCAAGCAAAATCAGTCCTGTTCAAGAAACACTTTAACTAGGTTGGGAATAGTTTAAACTGTGCCAAGAGCCATAGACAAGTCGACTTTGGAGAATGTAGTCTGGTCTCCGAAACTGTCTTGCCAAACTGATTCCTATTTTGCACACATATCAATCAAATTACATTTGGCCGTTCGGGGAAAATCTACGTTTATCACTCAGACAAGTCAATATTTAACTCACTTTCGACACAGGCATTTGGATTGAAGTTAGCTCCAAAAGTCTGACAAACTGGTACGATATGAATTGATTCTGTTTTGTTTTTTTCGGCCAAGGAAACAGTACACAGGACTCAAGACGTTCAGTGCAGATCGGTTGTTTTAGGTATGAGTTGGTGAAATCTACGTCAAACAAACGCTCATCAAAACATCGTCTGAACGTACGAGTGAAGCTCTTCAGTCATAACTTGTGATAAATGATCCCTGTTGTTCTAGGTGATAAAGTGTAGCTAATGCCAACAGTTGAAAAAGAGCAGTATGACTGTCTTAGTGTCATAATGACTGACTGTCTCACCGACAGATATAATGGAGGAAAACTTGTTGTGAACGCCAGTTATTGTGCTGATGTACGGAAGCGGACAGTAGAGGCTGGCATATCACGTGCAAGTGTATTTCCTATCGCAATTCGAAAAATTGGTAAATACGGTTTTGCTTTGTTACATTTTTGTTAAAAAGACATTCGTATGAATGACAGTCTGAAAGTCACAGCTCCGCTCCGTCATATTGATCACGAATCAAAAAAGTGTGTAGCGTACACGCTCTTTTTCGATTATTCATCATGAGGTCAATTACATAACATTGTCAGGATGAAACGAGCAAAACAAGTAGCAAGTTCAAGTGAGGTCAGACACGTCATTGGCAGACACGGAGACAACGTTTTGATACGATTACGTCACAATTATGACGCAACTGGAACCATGACGCTTTGATCGGTCGTGGTGTGGGTGGTTGGCCATGGCAACTTCAACGTCTGAACAAAGCGCTTTTGTGCGCATAAGGGTGGATTTTTTAATCGAATTCCAATCGCTTCAGCTGTGGCCAAAATTCGGCATCTGACAGCTTTTGAGTGACCGGCGTTGACTCGGTAAATCGGACGAAAAGAGGAGTCCAGGTTGACAGTATGTGTATCAACGAGGTGTGCAACAATTGCGCTGGTAATTGTCTTGGTGACTCCGCTACTGATCCAGGCTTGGATGATGCTCACGAATACGTTCAGATAAGCGCCTGGTCGTGCGACCCACGTAACTAGTTCCACAGGAACAAGTAAATGAGTATACACAAAAAGAAGCCGCAGAAACGGGCACTTTATCCTTTAACCGTAAACACAATGCTGGAGTAGAGTTGAAACAGACGTAATTTGACAGCATAAAATGTTCTATTGATAACAGTGTTAAGTCTCCTAATGATTGTTTCGGCAAGCGTATGGTAATGAAATAAATACTGCGTTCTTTTTCGCTGATATCACCTTAGGCTGTTAGTCGCGACGTTGCGTAGTCTCTTGTAAAAAAAATACGCTTTGGATAAGCATTTTGTAAGAACAATGTGCATTGGAACGATAGTTCATCGGAGACCGTATCTTGCGTACCTATTCCCATGGCTCCAATTATTCAAGCAGTTTATGAGGTTGCTTTTTCATCTTAGATGGACAAAACTGCTGAAATGAATAAGCTACCCATTCCAGGTCTCTTTCCTATAGATTTTGCGTTGAACTGATCCACCAGCACGTCGCCGGATGAGTACGTCCAGGAAGGCTACATGATCGTTACATCCAACTTCTAATGTAAATGTCACGTTTCTATGGGCCGAGTTGGAAATGGCGAAGGTATCCGTTGGGTTAGCATCTTCGCTGACTATACACATGATATCATCTATATATCGCTTACAAACACTAAATCCACCAATGGCTCCTTCTAACTGGTCATTCTCATGCTTCGCCATCAAGATGTCTTGAAAAACGGCTACAGTGGAATTCACATAGCCACACCTTCTGTTGTCGATATAGTTCTCCATTTGAATAGAAACTGTATTTTATTAATATAAAAGTACAATGGCTGTTTTAGTTCTAGTGGGGATACAGAAACATCTAGATTGTTAATCACAATAGAGTCATACAAATATAACTATCACTTTCCAATTAACCATTGTAAATCCCAGGATGGATACTGCCGTTAGTTAGCCCTGTGTTATATGCTTCAAATGAATCTCGTAAGGCTATGTTTGACAATTTCTGCCTGAAGTTTCAAGCATGAATACACAACCGTTAAGCCAGCAAGTGTATGGGAGTTTGTCATGGTTTAATCGCTCAGAAGAGTTATAGCCCACTTGGTGAACTTTGCAATCCGAAGCTGCGAAATTGGGTGGGTTCCAATTATCCAATATGTTCTAAGTTAAAGAGAAAATTTTGCCATTTTGTTAATAAAAAGCAATTAAATATGAAATGACCTAAGTTCATCGGTTACATTGCATGCAATGAATCATCAAGTAGTTGGACATTGTTGAAGTCAGCCCTGATACGGTTGACAACCTTGCGCCAATAAAGTGCACCGTACCCAATAATAAGTCACAACAACAAAAGCCCATAGGCAGTCGATTCAAACGTCTGGTTAGCACTGGAATAAGTATCAGCAATAACAGGCCAAATGCAGAACAGACCGGAATTTGCGCTGGTTGAGTAGTCTTGTGGGACGAAACTCATACACATCTTGCTGTAAGAGACGATTCGCGGTTTTGCCCAAATCAAGCGTGGCTACGATTAAAAACTCTGCAGGCCTAGTTCTAAATTCGCTTAAAGCTAAGTCGCAGCACACACAATACCAAGACTGGTATTTCAAACGTTAAACCTCCTAAGGTTTGTCAATACAGATTCGGAAACGACCAAAATCTGGAGTAACCACAGATAATGTCTACAAATACGAGCATGAACGAAGCGGGGACAACATAAGCTAAGTATCTCAAATATGGTCGTCGCAAGTCGAAATTTAACTTACAGTGCCTATTAAATCAGAGATCATCCGGTCAGACTTCACATTTCCTGCCGTCCTCAGGAATTGCACAGTCGAATTAACAGACCAGTTAGCATTAGTTTTTAATCTTTTCTTACCAACAGCCTAGGAACAGTTCACACTTCAACTATTCTCAAACCGCATTGACTCTACAGGTTGCCGAAAAGTACTGACCATATTAGAATTTGAATGGTGTTCAAAATAATGAAGATTTCCAGGTGACTCTCTCTGTCTAAAGATCAGAAATCACCATGAACATATCACCTCCATGAGTCAGCATCGGCTTCGCATGGGTGTACTCAACCTGCTGATTTCTCGTGACTTCTAGATGAAGGTTGAGTACACAGGACTGGCCACAGATGTCATCCATCTTGACTTATCCAAAGTCTGTGGGAAGATTGCTAATTCCATTTTACTATGGAAACTCTATAACTATGGCTTCAATTAACGCTCACTCACATGGCCTAGAGATTATTTAACTGATGATAAGTTCAGTGTCACGGTGAGGTGAAAGCTATCGGTGTGGTTCCGTGTCAACAGCGACGTTCCGCAAGGTTCCACCTTAGAACCCATGTTGTTCATTCTTTTCGTTCTTGAGATTCTAAGTATCACTAAGTCACTGGTGTTACTTTAAGCTGACGACAAAAAATTTAGTGTCTCAGATTACCTGAAGACGTGGAAATCTTACAGAGCGAAATAAACTGTCTACACGTGTGGTCCAACAAAGATAACTTGCCGTTTATTGTCGTAAATTGCAGTCGTGCATATTTGCCGTCAAAATTACGCTGACTATTAATCTTGCAACACCAGGTCACTCGCATCAGTCTGCCAACGAGATCTAGAGGGTCTAGTGGCGGACAGTTTGGGTCTGTCTCTAAACCGTGCTTTCAGGATTGGGAAACATGAACGATTTCTGAGCCTCTTGCAAAGAAGTTGTGGACCGTATCACCTTGAAGTCTCTCTCATTGTGTTAGTTTACATACGGCACCCACACCTGTTGTTATTATTATAAGTGTGGGCATTTACTGAAAGTGCCCAGAACTACGCCACCAGAAGAATTATGAAGTTCAGGCAAATAGTCAATCTGGAGAGACGGACGGAATAAGGCCAATTCTCAATAAACTGCAAACGTATCTCAGCAGACCTCGTTCCTATCTACGAAATAATCAACACGCCCGTTAATCCACTGGCCCATCTCCTCCCACTAAACAAGAATGAACACCAATGTCGCTGAAAGTGGGTTATGAGTAAGCAGGTTACTTTGCAAACAGAACAGCTTAACATTTGGAGTCTGTTCGGGCTGAAACACACTGTTTAATTCTGTCACGGTTGAGTCGATTGAGAGGCTTATTCACTCATCACTCAAATAAGATTACTGGTGAGCAGTAAGGGATTTGGGTTTATTATACAAACTGAACATCAATCACAAATGATTGCAGCTGTTTCATTCAGATAGACTTTCCGGTCAGCCGCTTCTGAAAAGAGCAGTGGACCAACTTTTCCTCTCGTTACTGCGCGTCAATAGTGAATATCCTTGTCACTGCCGGACTAGAACTCCGGCCACGCTTTCATGAGGCAACCGTGTTTACCACTGCGCCACTGACCTCACATTAGGCACGACCGAATTATCATATGTGAACGCTCAGCCACATCCGATTGTGCGTCTGGTGTTTCTTTTTCGAAAAGGACCAACAGAAATGTTTGTGAGCGTATAACAGCTGCAATCATTTGAGAGTGATGTTCAATTTACATAATTCACTTAAGAGGCAACTTTTACAGTAAGTTTCTTAACCGCCCACCTAGTCCAATCCCACCGATCTGCAAATGCGCTTGTCTGACGGAATATTGTTTCAGTGTGTTTCCGTGTTCATTACTGATGTGACTGCCTGTCTGCGGCTTCATTGAAGATTTCATTTATGACCCTCCGTACACTTTTTCCCAGACCAATACGAGACAGAAAGGCAAAAGCAAACATTTCTGTAACACCTTGTGGACCTATGAACTATTTGATTCGGTGTTTGTTCCTCCAAGGCTTTCAGTAGTGTGTGGTCGACACAGCAAACCCTAAACAGGAGGCATCAGGACGTACACTGACTTTCTGAGAGACATTAGGATTTCAG
>LOND01004632.1:2648-14547 GCA_014220965.1 Paragonimus kellicotti
TGATGATTTTGACATTGTTACTGGCGTAAAGCAGGGTTGTGTGTTAGCCCCAGCTCTATTTAATTTATATTTGACTGCCATGATAACAGTTGCTTTTCAGAACTCTGGGGAGGACAGCAATGAGGTAGAGTACCAGACGGATGGGCACCTGTTGAATATTCGACGATTCGGCGCCCCAACCCGGTTACATACCTCAACGATGCGCATGCTTCTATTTGCAGATGACAGCGCGCTATTCGCACACAGCGAGGACGAACTACAGCGACTGACCACTGCTTTCGCGACCGCGGCATCCAAGTTTGGATTGGATATCAACACAGGTAAGACATTTTCTTTTTTCAGCCTTCTCCGGGCGGAGGTGTTGTTCCTGCACCTGCGCATACAATTCGCATCAGTGGAGATGTTGTCGACAGCTGCGCAGATTTCTGCTACTTGGGTAGCAATTTGTCCACCGATCTGTCCGTGGACCGCGAGTTGAGAGCTCGTGTGGCAAAGGCTAGTGTTGCGTTCGGACGTCTTGAAAGACGTGTTTGGAAGAACCACAGCCTGAAGCCGAGCACTAAGCTCTTTGTCTACCGCTCAATGGTGCTGTCTATACTGCTGTACGGCAGTGAAACGTGGACATTGTATCAGCGGAACGTGCGCTATCTGAGCCGCTTTCATTTGCAATGTCTAAGACGCATCTTGGGTATTCGGTGGTCGGACATGGTTCCGAAAACTGAGGTACTTCGGCGAGCAGACACGAACAGACTGGAAGGCCGTACTGATGCTCAATCAGCTTCGTTGGCTAGGGTCACGTCCGTCGGATGGGCGATGACCGTATTCCGAAGCAGCTTCTGTATGGACAACTGAAATCAGGTAAGCGAAATCCTGGTGGTCAAAAGCGGAGATACCAGGATGCTGTGCAGGTGAGTCTTTCACGTTGTAAAATTGATTTTAGATGTTGGGACGAAGAGAGCATACAGGGCTGGTTGCGTTCCCGGCATTTCTCCTGAATTTGTCGAGCAGCGAACACCAGGTCGATCGTACTCCGACTCGCCCGGAATCCGCATTGCTCCTCAAAAACTCCGCATTCAATCTAATCAAAATGATTCTGGCAAACATCTTGCCTGCGCAGCTCAGCAGACTTATGCCTCCATAACTGTGGGGACATTGCTACCTTTACCTTTAAACAAAGGTACTATCACAGCATCCTTGAAATCATGTGGCGTTTCTTACAACTCCCAGATGGAGTGAACCAGACGGAGCATTCTTCAGAATTTCACCTGGTGGTCCATCTTAGCCTGCAGCTTTTTCATTGCGCAGTTGTCTGATCGCTCTTTGCACCTCTGGCAAATCCGGGGCGAGAGCAAGTGAAAATTTGGTGTCCTGTTGCGGCAAGCTGTTCACGATCATCCCGTCAATAGTGGGAGGACGATTTAGTAGGCTAACACATATATTAACGAATTGTTAGACCAATGATGTTAGAGTTAGAGTAAACGAGTTCTCGGAAGCTCATTATCGCTTCGCTGAAACCTACAATAGATTGTCAATGGTATACAGCCTCAAGTTTGTAGATGTTTCTAGACAAACCCTTCGTAACACCAAGGTCAGAGCTTCTCGTTCTGTACAGAGATCTCTCTCGGTATCGGCCAAAAAGACTGCATTGCCTGGTGGTAGTTTCAAACATGTACAAAATGTTTTACTCACGTAGTTCACACAAATATCCCCTGGATGTCCTCTTCCTCAAACTAAAGCTTAAATTACTTCCTAAAATTGCAAGGAAATTCAACCTCAGTATATATGTGACCTTTTGAAACGTTTTTCTTCCATGTCTTCTGATGAAAAGATTATCAGCACCCATTCGTCAGCGTTACTGTATTGAACAGAAAGAACTGGCTGAAATGTGACAGTCGGTGTTTCTAAAGTCGGATGAAAGTTTTAGTGTTGTCATCATGTGTATGGACGATTGGATGGTCAACGAAAGGTTAAGGTAGAGTAAGGGCCTGAAAATATGTTGTTGGATAAACAAGTAACGAGGCAACTCCAGATACTATTGTTGTGCGATTATAACCTTGACAGCTAATACACGTGTAAATGGTGCAGAAACACCACGAATGAGGAGAGTATCAATAATTCACAAGGATCGAGAACTTCTGTGATCAATTTTGCATGTGAACAAGTGAGTTTATCATAAAGTGTCTTGGTGGTCAGTTGACAATTAGTATCTCTTTTACTAAATGCTATCCTCCCTGTGAAATGAATAAATTAGGAAACGTGTCGGTGAGCACATAGGTTGTTTTCTATCGACGTTATTTTTACAAATGTTCATCTTCGAAAAATTTACTTGCCTACATGACTTTTTTCTTTAGTCAGACCTGTGATAAAGGTATTTCACGTGAACACCTTGAAGATCTGAAGTTGAGGCTTACAGAAAATATAACGCTTAGTCCCAAATGACTTTTTTACAGAAAGACTGGCTATGGGTAGTCCATTATGGCCCAACATTAGTTGACATCTTCTGAGGGAATGATTGAACGGCAAGTCTCAGATAATATTGCCGAGGCCGTATGTTACAAACGTTTGTTTCTTAACAGTATTGATCACCTTAATTTTTTATTATATTTCTTGCCTCTGTTCACTCAAACCTATTCTTGTTTCCCGAAACTGACTCAAACAGCAGCCTAGCTTTTTAGATGCACTGATCACTAGACGTGGGGATGAACGTTGTGGCTATTTATTTTGTCACAAAGCTATATGACGCGGGCAATAAACCCAGTTCCCCAACTTCCTCCGATGGCATACCAATGTAATATATGGTCGTGATTATGCTTCACAGAGTCAGTCGTATTTGCACTCATGGTAAACTTAAGACAGAGCAAGAAATGCTACGAAAAGTTTTACTGACAAATGGATACCCTGAAAACATCGTAAAAACTGACAACATTTTAGCCGGTTCAAACGGCTGAAAATAAATGTTTTTCTATTTTCGTAATTCAGAGGGGATCATCTGGCACAATGATATCAAGGCATAAATTGAAATCAGTCCCTATTCCGTGCATATGCTTCTGCCCGTTTACGCTTGGTTCAAACCATCAAAGGACCAATCCGGTATAATCGCGAACATATGTTGTCTGATTATTCTGTCTTTCATGTCGTCCATCAGTACGCTTGCAATTACGGTTACGTCACATAGGTAGAACAGACCGAGAACCACCTCGATCAGTCCCGAAGTGGCCAGGACAAATGATGACTCAACAATCTGAAACCAATGCATCTGCGGCTCGTAGTCCCACTTTACTGACTGCTAGACACTTCACGAGAACGGGTCACCAAGTTGACCAACTTGGTTGATTCAAAATATTGTTGCGCAATCATAACTTGCAGTTGTGGGTCTTTAGTAAGGCCATGGTGATTAGAGCCCACGAGGCGACGTTGTGTGCACAACAGCGGTGTTGATGATATAATACCTGATGTGAGTGTACACGTGTGTATCCCTACAGATGTTGTGTTCCTGAGTGGTGGGAGTAAACGAAATGTTAACATATCGTAACATCTTTTATTCCGATGAAGTGCTAAAGGGAACTCAGTGTTTAAGTTATCCTGTGTATACTAATGATAAATAAGATTTTACGGCAACCTAAGGATTTCTGTTTGCCCGAATGCATAAACCTGCATTTGTGCATGTGTAGGTCATGTGCGCCAACAGCCAGATGCATAGCATATGATTTATGCATGGTCGAGTTTACATACATCCGCCTGTGATCTGGGTGGATATAAGTCACTGCTTAAATCCCCACGGTACCCTTACCCCTTCCGGTATTACCATTGTGACGTGGTCCAGGAAGCAGCGTAGACCAATTGTACTGACATGCGTCAGTTGTTTTTAGTTGATAAAACCTATACCTCCTCCAGACTGAAGTGTCTTGATGTCACTTTTGTGTCCCGATGTTAGGAAGGTTTAAAAGGTTTCTCTGGTTGCTGGATTAATATAAGTTAAACAGTAATCATAAGCGACAGCAAATTTCACATTTCCATATAACCTGTACCCAGTCGCCTTTGAAAATTTGTATCATACTCGAGTTTCGCTGTTGTTAGAACTCGTCAGTAGTAAATATCCTTGTCACATCCGGAGTATGAACACTGGTCACGCTTTCTTGGAACAATCATGCTGACTGTTGCGTCACTGACACCACATTAGACGCAACCGAATTAGCACATGCAAACGCACAGTCAAATTCGACTAAGTTCTTCTGGGTGTTAAAGGCGTATGTGGGCGCACGCCTGATGTACCCATGGGTAGACTGTTAGTCGCAGTGTCTGGGTGGATCGTAAAGAGTGAGATGACAAAGATCAGCCGGGTGCAGTACACAGACCAGACTAAATCACTTTTGCCCATTTGCGAGGGTGGCCGTGAAGCAGACAAACATTGTCGCGTCTGTGCATGCGATGCTTCGAACGCTTGTGGTGAGCTCTGAAAGCTCAGGTGTGTCAATAAAATCCGATTTTCCCTCCCCAAAAGTCCGGATCCGAAATTATGCGATGCATCCACATGTTTAATACGAATGAAATAGATCACTTATTTCCATGATGTTATCACACTTATGCTTTCTGCTGATCATGGAACTGTGCCAAAGTCCGGCTGTGCCGAAGAACTAAACGTCATTTTGTCTCCCAACCTTACTACCTTACTTTATATGGAAACCTCATTTTCGAACATGAGAATGCTGTCTTCGTATGCTTTTGCCTCATAAACTTACAAACATTTTGCGCTTTTATTCGCAAATTTATTGTGTACAGTTTTCCACACAGATGTTACTAGTCTCCGGTACTTTTTCTTGTAATTCTGGACGACGAGATTGTACCCTCAGTAAGCTCACACAGACGCATTTTCAGATGGTATTTACAGAACAGTCTCGACGTATTTCAATAGTGCCAAGCGCCCTGTTGCTTGCAGAAACTTTGTTAACACAATCCTTTCTGGTTTAGCCTGTACTCTCACATTTGATCTACCGTAATCGATGTGTTATTTTCATAACACACCAAAAGCACCCTGAGCTATGCACAGTCAATTATTACTTGTCCATGATGAACTTGTGTGGAATTTTTCTGATGCATTTTCTCCAGATGTCAGCTTTGTGATCATGTTTACTTCCATAAACTTAGGTGCATATTGAATGTTCGCCAACCGGGTTAAATAAAGTTTTCTTGGCTTTTTGTTCTCATCGCCTAAGCACACAAAATGTTTAATGTTTTAAAAAAATAGGCTGGAATCCTGTCAACCACGACTTGTATGTCAATTTCTCTAGGATTACTTGTTTCTCTACACACAAGGATATTCGTACAATCACGTATTGTAGCATTTTTTCCACTTCATAAACTTCAATTGTCTATTCTAGTAAGGCAATTCCACATATACTCGGAAGATTTATTGCTGCTTTATGCTAAATAACTACAGAACAACAGCAATTCTGGAGTCTTCACTGTTCCCAAAAAGCTGACTGAAAGTAACCTGTACAGTCTAGCTGTTAATATCCTAATAAATAAATTACTTGGCACAACGGCTCTTAACCATCCTGGCTGGCCTGCTCACCACTATAGTTGTCTGTTTGCCGATCTCGTTTCTGTCCGCTTAGTTGTCTGTGTGTTAGTCTATCTGCCCGTTTGTCGCTCAGACTCTGCTCAGGTTTCAGTTCGTCCCTGTATTGTTGGTCGGGCAATCGTACCGCACCCACAAGGCCAGACTTCTGGGACGGACCTCAGCATGACTGTGACCTTGCGTCATGCAACCTTACATACGGACAGATACACACCCGCCCACGGACGAAAAATGACTATTCAGAACTTTGCCGAAGGGTGATGTGAAAAGGCAAAAGTTCCCAGAGTCACTCTATTTGGAAATTGGTGAGATTCTCCACAGCTGCTACACGGCTTTCCCTATCCAGTTTAATAATTGGTCAAAGTGGATGGACACATCCCGCCGAGTCGTTTTCTATTCAACTGAGAAATCTCAAAAACTCAGTTCTTGTCAAAGTAGCCTCCGTGGTCACTTTGACGGTTGAGGATTGCTGTGAACTGAAGAGTTGACCACAACCGACAGATTTTGTTTGAGAGAAGAGCATTCACCCACTGTTTCTAAACTGTGTCAGGATGGATTACTTCGTCTGACAACTATCACAGGCACCTTATCAGCTGGTATAACGTGGTTTATGTTGAGCCAGGGATAAAACATGATGTCTATCGAGTCGTTGATCTGGACGGATTGCTACCTGATAATAGCGCTGTGGGCGTTTGTAATTCATCCCAGTGTTGCTTCCCAACAGTGTCTCACTAGCACCGAGACCCAACTGATACAAGTCCAGGAACGGAACATTATAAGTGGTGTTCCTTTTCAGATTGCATTGGCCGGTATTCTGACGGTAAGTTTATTACATCTGTTTTCTGCCTGTTCTTGACTAGAGTATTAATGAATTAGTTTTGCAAAATTTGAGCTGGAATGGAGGTCACCCTTTCTATCGTACCGTCTGTTTACGGAACGGACGTATTTGTTTGCACGCTAATGAAACGGTAGCGATTGTGTGGAGGAGTGCTCCGACGACATGAACAAATGAATTGTACTCCGGACGCAAACGCTGATATCCTTATGTATGTAGTTTCTGGCTGAATGACAGGATGATTCTGTCTAGTTATTAATTTCACATGGCACGCCTTTATATACGTGAATATGTTTCATTGTTAAATCCGGTGATATTCGAATGACGAAGCGAAAAGGCAAAACTGGTCGTATCAGAACTCATTGCCTGTGGAATTTTGTCCATCTGAGATAATCGTCTACCTGTTGTTCGTCACACTTGTAGTGATGTCACACAATCTTCAAATTCAGTGATGCGGACTTTGGTTGCAAGGTAGCAGTTGCCGTCTAGTCCTCTGAGGGGTAGCACAACCGGATAACACTTACTTAGATAGGCGGACTGGGTCCTGCTAAGTGTGAGTTCAGTAGAATTGCGGTTAGCTTGCAGGTTCAACGCGCATGGTGACGGGAGTTCGAGTTCCACTTTTCGCGGGTATGTAGAGTTGTGTTCATCTGTAACAAAATCACTCGACTTTTAACTAGCAACGAAACGCTTATCAGCTTCGAGCTGAACAACTGAACCTACAAAGAGGAAAATCCCCGATACTAACCAGTTCAACATGGTAAAATGCTACCACTATATGTGTTTTTCTTAAATACGCTTAGGCAGCTTGCCTGAGGTTTCTTGAATAATGTTAATCTTGTTCTGAAATATGACTGTTCGTACCAACTTATTTGGAAATAATTAAGTATTTTAATCCCCAAACTCCTCAAGCCAATCATGGCAATCGAAGTTTACTTCCAACGCCCTAACGTATATGGTTCGAAGATTTCGATTATCATATTTTGGGAGAATGATCAGCAGTAATTAAATTGTGAGTTTTGTTTAAACGGTTAAAATAATCGCAAAATTGAATCAATTTGCAAATTAGCTTAAAAGAATGTGGAAGTATTTCAAGCGTATCGTGGATGACAGTATTTTTGGAGACCTCAACAATACTGCCATATTAGAATGTATAAAGTTATGAAGGTGTGTCCGACATTAGCATTTTTTTCTAATCAATAAACAATAGTTGAACTACAATTAGAAAACGAAATGAACGGTGGTAAAACAAGCAGTGTTTGTTGCTAAAAAATTGCTGTAGCACACGACCTGTTTCGTGGTTGTTACAACTCATAGGTTATAATTACTAGGCGAGCCTCTACTACGCGTCCTACTATCTGAGTGGCAGATGCTGAAACTGAAATGACATTAATCATTTGCGAGTTACTTTTCATACAGAATTCTATACAGATTCACAAGTAAGGAGGCTTATACTGAGATAAGACGCGAGACGCTATATGGCAGATGAAAATTGAATGGCGAATTTGCTTCATAGAAATTTTGATTATTGAGTTGGTATTATTGTTTTAAGATGGATTATTTGTTTTAACTTTCTACGCTCATCCATTGTAGCGGTTGGGCTTAAACGGTTTATGAACCAAGGTTATTGAACGTGAGTGTTGGGAAATTGGAGGTAAACAAATAATTATGGACGCTGAATTATTCACAGGTTACAGACTCTGAGCAGTTTGGGTGAATCACTGATAATTTCAACCCAAACAATAGAACGTTAGTCCAAGAGTCCGGCAACCACCTATATTTACCTTTTGTCTCAAAATTAACCTGACGATCTTCCAGTTTGTATCTAGGCATGCTCTACTGCGACGCGCGCAAATGAGCGCGTTGCCTAGCTCCTTCTTGAGTTGTATTCACTGATGAATGCACACTTATCCACACGCGCATTGTGGTGTTCGGCCGACTAATTCCTGATTGTGTTAATCAACCAGTGTTTGGTCAGCAGGTCATGCAATGAAAGGGATTCCCAGCCAGGAAGAACAGAATCTGTCTGCTTACATTGAGGTTATCGTGATTATTAGGGCATTGACAGTCGTTGTCATACCTTCACGTCGCAATCAGTGATTGGCCTTCAACAGTGTCAATGATACGGACGTCCATGCGGACACTGTATGCTCTATGTTGGGACAGATGTTCACGAGTTATCATTTTGGGAAACGGATGCATTGCCTTTTGACGGTGTTCTGTTTTGAATTCGTCATTTACTGAGGGAGAGTGGATGAAGTTCGATAAAACGTGCATAGAAGAAGACCCAGATCGGAAGAAACACGTAATACTATCCCGCGGAGGCGTGACGAGGGGTCCATTTAAAAAATTACCGTCAAAAAAGTGAATCAGTGTGAATATATTTTTCAAATTAAATGAAAACCAAAATCCCCTACTACTCATCAGTAATCAAAATACCGCTCAACAAGTCAATGATTTCTGTGATTTCAACTTGCAGAGAAGTCCTAGTCGAGGGGTCATCGATTGGAGTTAACAGACAGTAACTGTGTCTCCTCTCGAGACGATCGGGCAACCTGATCATTACTCACAAGCGAAAGTGGTTGAGCGTTCACATATGATAATTCGGTCGTGCCTAATGTGAGGTCAATGGCGCAGTGGTCAACACGGTTGCCTCATGAAAGCGTGGCCGGAGTTCTAGTCCCGGCAGTGGCAAGGATATGCACTACTGACGAGCTCTAATGAGAGCGAAACTCGAGTCTAGTGCTTCTTTTCGAAAGGGGCCGACTGGAAAGTCTATGGGAATGCGACAGCTGCGATCAATTGTGGGTGATGTTCAATCTATATAAAAACCAAAATCCCCTACTACTCATCAGTATTCACAATAATGTTGAGAAAGCAGTCAAGACGAAACGGCGTGACACTATATGTCTGGACGCGAAGATTATGGTTTTCAGCTCCAAAATTTCTCTTGGAGTGTAACGTGAACAAAATGAAATACACGAGTCAGCATTGCCAAATAAACATATCACAAAAAATTGAATTAACACTGAAATGAAACGTTGCACATTCACGACCAGAAGATTTGTGAAAGCCACTGTCTGCTGTTTTTAACCACCATTGTTACGAGCCTGAATTCGGAGGGCGTGTTGATGGAGGGTATTTCGTTCTTCCTTGTAAGGCAGAACCGCTTACGTTTATCACGTGTCTGATAATGGAAAATGAACATGTTTTCGGCTAAATACCATTCTTAGTAAATACATTTTGAGAATCCTTTCCCGTTCATTCCCAGTTTGTTTTGTTGTGCAAGCTTTTCAATTATATCGTAATCTCTTTGGTAACACTTTCCAAATCTTTCACACTGAAAAAGGCAATCTTTGTCAGACGTCAGCTGTCTATCGTGAAGTGTTAATCATATTTTTTTTCTCACAACCGGGTGAGTCACTTGCCAATTATGCTAACATGAAGAGAATATAGATTCTGAATGTTACCGAACTCTTGGTTTCCATTCAACTTATTAGGTTTTCAGATCAATATTTGATGGATCATTTTGACTTTCATGTAGAAATTTTATCAGCTCATCTACGGCTGCTGTGAAATGCTTCAAACGAACATCGCGTACGATACCTCGCAACTTCGGTCGTGAAAAATTAAATGAAGGCCGACCATTTGACTGACGATCTTCAAACCTGCTAACGTTTGCGGAAGCTAAGCTGATCATATAGTACCAGATGGCTTTTTGAGTGCACGAGGTTCTGACACAATCAGTAGAGTTGCAGTGGAGGTGACATTACTACTAGTAAGGTGGATTCATGTATGATTTCTGTTTCTGAAGCTGGATACATACAACTGATGGTTGGTGAAACTGTGAATGTTGCGGTCCTTTACGAGGAACATCTCAGCTTGAATGATTGTAAGTTGTGATAGATGGGAATTTTTTGTTTAGCGTGTTCACACTTCAGTGCTGGGAGAACAATGTAGTACAGTTAAAACACAAATTAAGCTATGGGTTTTTTCTGACCGACCCTGAAGCGGGTGTGGGTCATAACAATCGTAAAACCTGAGTTTACAATGGTGGGTTATGCAGTAAGGTTAGGATCTCCCTTAGCATTGTCTACTCGAATATATTACTATCTTCATCATTTACTTCGATCTAACACTCATTTGATAGAAATAAACAAACGAGCAGTCGTTTGCTAAGAATAAATCGTGTGGCAGTCATTGTGGATTGTACAGTCATACTAAAGGTCGACAGTCAATGTACCTTATTCTGAATAAACGAATTATCATAACTATCACGTACTCAAAACAGGCAATACAGGTGTAACAGCAAATGAACGAGGTAATTACGATTTACGTTTTCAATCTATTTCATTGTCAGCGTATATTAATTGTTAGTCAATGATTTCAGACTTGGTTTGAATAAAGTAAATATCACTCACAATCTATTGCAACTCATACACTTAAATAAACCTTCAACTAAGCCCCTCAAGAAAAGAAGCACATGACTAAAGATTTGTTTTCGATGGAGCCCGTAAATATTGAATCCCGTCGATAAGACCGGAATTCAATTTCCGACCCACGTCCTCATCGGGAATCTGTAATGACCACTGCACCATAGAACTTACATTAGACTCGACAGAATCTGTAAACGTTCGATCACATTCGCTTTTGAGTATCTTCGGATCGAAAAATTTGCAGCATTGTTGTGTACTCTAATGTTAATCTTTCTCATCATAGAAAAAAACAGCGGTAATATTTGTACAGTTCTTAGTATTACTTCTGAAGACTAGTATTTTCTTGTTTGGTAAACACACAACTTGGAAATACTTTTAATAATGATAATGAGAAGCAACGTGTACACGCATTATAGGTTTTAATTTTGATCCTAGGGATCAAAGATGGGGTTCAGAAACGTGATTTTTAGCAATATAGAAATAAGCTAGAAGACTTGTACATTAGTTTGGACTGAAAACCCTTGGTATAATTTGTGAATACTAAAGCATCTTTGGAATTCAATGTGATAACCCATTTTAAGACTAATTTTATTCTTTACGTGAACCACAGCTCGATCAACACTCTACAGAGTAGCAAATACATGCGACTCTATGACCCCCTGATTAGTAAAATTTTCACGCAGGGGAACTGAGAAGAGTTGTCAAATAAACTTGTGAGTGTTTGGGCGTCTGACTTTCATTTGTCACAATTCTTAAGTTTTGTTTAAACGGCAGTTTAATACCTTTGCTAGTATTTTTTGCTCATAAACTGCTCATTTTGCTTGAACAACAGTGAGTTTAGATAAGCCTTCGAGCTTACTTTGTCCAACAATAGTTCTACTTTCAACAGGTAATTTTTAAACAACAGTACAAAACCACGTAAAGTCTGAGGTTACTTTATGATTGAAGAAATGCTCCATTGAACCATGAAATAGATTATTGGTCACAAACAGCTATTTTTGCCAGTTTTGAAAGGAAAGCCATACAGATGACAGTTTTGATGATGGTTAG
>LOND01004634.1:30989-41548 GCA_014220965.1 Paragonimus kellicotti
CATGGAGCCATCCGCTACGATGATGCAAGGTGAATCCTTATGCATCTGCTCACGTGATTTGATTCTACATAACATAGCACCATATACAACGTCTCATCGCCTAATATAGTCTTGTCTTCGCGCATTTCCGTTAAAAGTAGTGCAGTTCGAATTCCCCCGTTATTTGAGTCTCGTCGCAATGTGTGTCAGGACACCCAGCAGTTCTTAAGGTCATGTAGTGCGTGTTCAGGAGGAGGCTGATTCTATTTTCTAGTCTTCTCTGTTTGTGGTTGTTTCGGGCCAACCACTTACACAGTTACGTTTAGAACTGAAATACTTTTCGGAACGTGTCAAACTATCAACTACTTGTCGATGTTTGCCACTACAATTACGCACGCTACACACCAACGGCCTGTAAAAATTTCCCGAATTTGATCCTCATTGCCGCTGCAGAAAGTCGAGTCTGTACCAACACATAGCCGTGGTCAGACGTTACTAAACATTGGTTGTATAGGCCTCTCATGATACGATCGCTTGTGAGATGGCTACTTTTTTGTTTACATGATGAGTTGCCATGGTAGTCTGCCTGAAAACAGCTTGGTTTGTAGATTAAAATTTGTATTGCCCCCATCTGCATATTTTCGGTCGTATCTGACTTTCGCCTTCGATACTGGTCCCGTGTTTTGAGTTGCTACCCCATGGACCCCTTTATCTAAGTGTTCACTTTAGTTGATTCGACGAGTAGTGTTCAAGTATCTCATAGTGATCTCTACGTGGGCTTTGAGTTATCGAACTTGTTATTCATTGATTCTTCTCCTTTAGTAGTCAGGCGTTCTGTTCACTACTGGTGTATGATAGGGCCCAATATTTTGACTTTACTGATAGTCAAATGAAACTTTAATTGAATCCAGTTATGTGGCTGGAAAGACACTGTGCTCCACAGGTGAGCTGCCTATGTTAAGAGGGAGAATCAAGTATATCGTTTCTTACTTAAGTAGACTGATCCAATACATGAATCAAAGTGTACCAGTTGCGGTCAGTTATGGGTTGTATGTAGCTTTTAAGTTCCAATCTCGAAATGACCATCGGTAGCTCGTTAATCGTACAGTATAAAAGGTCACTCAACGCGTTGACCTTGAAATCGGCTTTATTTTGTTGCTCCGTTATTGGATGAATTGTGTTTCGGAACCATTTATCCGTTCTAGCAAATTATTGCGCATACCAACTAGAATGAATATTCTCCACAGCGGTCCTTCTTTATCATGATTGCTCGTATCTAAGTTTAGTCAATCTGTCTGAACTGTCTGGTGTTTCTTCCACCTAGTGCAGCATTCCCTGAAGTAGAGATATCACCAAATGAGGAAGCATGTGGATGTGGTAATGGGAAATTGGAAGAGAAGAAGACGAGTGAGAGGCGTTTTACAGCTCTAAATTTAGGGATCTCGGATTTCTTCTGAATGACTTTCAGTTTGATGTTGATAAGTTCAGATGGTTGAGCCATGCTTGACTGTCAGATCGATCTTTAGCCATATATATGACTTTATACTGTACTCTTTTAAACGGATCGTCTGTATTGCCTTGATGGCTGTGTTCACGTGTTACATCTGGAGTGATAGAGCACGATAATGTCGTCTTTAGAAAGCTGAATTGGGCCATATACTGGAGAAATTTAAGATCCATTGGTCTACTATTTCATATGGTACAAGTTTCTTGTGTGAAAAGTGACAAATTACCTTTACACATTTACGCTCCTAATAATCATATGGCAGTAAATAATGACCTCAGTTCTGTTTTTTCATAAGTGGCACCTGTATATACGAGTATCTGTTTGTGCACTGTGTTCAGCTGCCACGTCGGTACTCATCTTCTGGATATGTGTGGCGTGATTTCCTTTCCGTTTGTAGATTACTCAGTTGTTAATGTGGAACCCCCGTCACCTCATACTGGCCAGTCCGTTTCCCAAATCGTTGCCCGTCATCGAATTCAGCCGGCAGTCCGTTGTGTAGTCCGCCCACCGCCCTGTGCCACCCGATCAGGTGATTACTGGCCTAACATCAGCATATCGCAACCGCCGACGGATGGGATTTTGCAACAGCTTCGGCGGTCAAGTCAAGGTTTGACTGAGGTCAGTATCTTTTTTCATCCCATTATTATCTCACGTTAAACATAATGTATGTTATGCTTTCCCTATCAACTATGTATAATCGGTATTACGGTGACCACCCTTCCACCTGCCTGCGTATGGAACTGCACGCTTGATCTAGTGCTTGAACAATTGGTACTGTGATTCGCGTCGTTTTTCATCGGAACGATGGTTTTTAAGGATTAGCTGAAGTAAGTAGTTCGAACTGTTTTTAATCGCGCTAATATGTATACATCATATTCAAGTAACGATTGCGTTGTTCATGATTCATGATCACATCTTGACCTGACTGATTACCTCGTGGTTTTATCCACGTCATAAGCCACAACACGATATTCACTGTTATTACCCACGTAACCAACGAAAACCGCAAGTAGCCAGCACACGAATATACGTTATATTAATCACGAACATGTCGTACGAAACGTAACGTTTCCCTAAACCCTTGAAGAATACAAAGGACCTCAGCTTTCAGTCGAGATTTGCTTCTAAAACAAAAATGACTTAACAACCCAGCGTCTGCGTGTATATAAATTCGGAATACCCTTGAATCACATCACCTTAACCAATGCAGTAAAAATAGAATCGACTAATCAAAAGACAAAATTGAAGCTTATGCCGAAATTGTATGTCAATGTGTTATGTTTTTCGAATAAATCTCAGGAAATTAACCATTTCTAACGGAAATAGACTTTTCCCTGTAAACACTTGGGTATCGAACGGAATGTTTGGTCAAAGTATCAGTGATGATACAGTGTTGCTTTTTGCTAGTTTAATCAATGTTTCTGGAAGTATGCGCTGGCTAACGGTTGTGATAGCTCGGACGACTAACCACCCACGCTGTCACGTACTCGAACAGAGCTACCGCGACTGTACTTGTCTAAGTTTGGACAGGTTGGTACTGTCTCTCTCACCTAATGTCTTGTATGTCAAATGGCAATGAATAACGGGTCGTGACCTTTCAGTGCTCACGTTACTCGCACAACTATCCCAGCTGATGCGTGCTAGAAAGTTCGCAGATGTGCGTTTCTTAGGAATCAATTACCGGTTATGTTTTGTCAATTTTTAGTGGTCTGTGGTCAGGTCTAGGGAAATCGAACGGCGACCTTCATGTGTGCGCCCCATATGTGATGGAAAGGCATCACATAGCAATAAGTGTCCCTCAGATTGGGACTGTCGTTCCAAAACTTACGAATCCGTTTTTCCTTTTGTTTATTTCCTAACACACGGTGTCTTCGAAACGATTAAATACACATGCCTATGTGCACAGCGTTTCACCTTAAATGTGCAATCCGCTGACATCTTATCTAGTTACCGTCCGATCCTTGTCATATTATTTCTATTTTATCCATAACGCCATTAGAGACACTTGGGCAAACACTCGTGTCTGTATCTTGTAACTCTCTCTGAGTGTGGTACATTGCATAAGTTAACTCACTGACAGAGATAAGGTTTCTGGTTTTTGTGTAGTAATGCATTTTGTGTCATGTGACTAGACGCCATCAGACTACCCAGACCTAAAAATCCGCAGGCTTTCCCACCGGTGTCTGAATCTGCAGTCTCGTGATTTATAGCATACTTGCCATCGGGATACCGCGAGCTCACTTCTGATGTTTAAAATTTTTCTTTGTGTGATACTACGTTCGTTCGTCGCACAGTATTTTCATTCACTCATTCGTTCATTCCTGTTCGCACGGTCATTTTAATCTTGCTGACTCCTTTCGTTCGTTCGATTCTCTATTATCGTTGATTTCGGTTCAGTATCCAGACGTTTACGGCTCGTCACCCCTCGCTAAAAAACACTTGGAGCCGACTGTGCACTGTACATTGTCTCCATCTCAACCGGCCGCTGCTCTGCGTCCAATGTCGTTGTCATCTACAGATTCGTTCTTGACTGCTGAAAGAGCCTGTGCCGCAGAATGTGAGAACATCGATAAAGCGCATACGGTCGATGTGCTCGGGGAAAATGGAGTCGGATCCCACGCAACGTTTGAGGACAAAGAAGACAAGAACTTGAGCTCTCATCTCAATCCACTCTACACAGACAACGAGTGAGGTTTTTGACTCTATTAATCAATATTTTCAAAGTACAACTGGAAGCCTCTGCTAGGAATTTTTGAGCTATATTTTGAGACAGTAAGAAGGGCTGTCCAGCAATCCGTTAATAGCTCGCGTGGAATGGATCCACAAAGAATGCGACGCTGAGTATAAACACGCCCGTGTCTACAACATTTACAGAAGTGTGTAGTTTGTTGATCTATTTTTACCAGCAAGTATTCGCGCCAGTAAAAAACCAACATGTACATTTTGCATGGACTCTAATGCTGGCCTGTTAGCTTCATTCGTAACCCGTCACAAAAGGCCTTGACATTATCGTGCTGTGACCACCAGGATGATCTGTTAAGCTAAAATGGCCAGTTTGATAATCACACTCACAGAGTCGCTCTTATCAAGCAAGCCAGTGGTCTGACGAACTGCATTCCTCTGGTCATCCATGTTTGAGGTTGGAAAAGAACTGATTTCTTTTCCCGGAAAAATAGCACTAGTTCCAGTCCAATGCCGTTTAGCCACTGTCTTATGTAGATTTTCAAACCAAGGGCCTTGGTTGAGAGTCCCAGTCGTTCTTCTGCTTGGGTTCAGGCATCTTGAAAATATCTTAGCTCACATACTGATAACACTGTCACTTTCACAGCATATTGTCCGTCTCGTAGTTTAAGCCAGATCGAGTGAACCTCATATTCAACAGGGATTTTAGGATATGCTACCTTGCTGACGCTCGGGCGTCTAGTTTCATCGATGCCACTCCTCTAGTCTAGCAGTTATTCTGCAATTCTCACAACGGCTGTAGTCAATCATAGTATTACTGTTCCGGTGCGTTCCACCACCTAGGACTGTCTTCCATCCTTGCACTCTTTGGTCTATGGTACGAACTAATATAGTTGTTTCAACGTTCGCACTCTGAAACGGATAGGTTAACAGCCCGTGCTCGGTCGGATGTTGGATTTATTGGAACTCGATTTCTGCTGTCTGATCGATATTGGGTGTAAACTTTCGGTGACTCCATTACCATCCTTACCGATCAGGCCGGAATAGGCGTAGTCCTAAGCATAATGACCATAGCTGTAGGGATATTAGTTCCTGACAGTAAACTCTGTTCGTTCCTCTTTACGGTTACTGAGATCAGCCCTGGACGCCAAGTCTTCGCAAGTCTACTTTTCTCAGGTCGCACCTCAACTGACTGCGGTGGCAGCGTTATCCAAGACGCCTGTTAACCACATCTAGTCGCCATCCATAAGTCGATATCTAGTTCTTGTGTACTCTTTTTGGCCGAAACGTCGGCTATTTCAGTCGGCTTCCTTGGCGTTCCCGAGTCTCATTTCGACAACATGCCTCGGCTAACATCAATTAGCTCAGATATTTGTCAGCAGCTGTATGCCGAAAGCAGCCTTTTTTAATCGACACTGGTTTTAGACGTATTGCCAGTCTGAAGCATTGGATCTCCTCTGTCCAATTTATCCAAACAAAGAGATGTATTTTGCGAGATGTTGACATTTCACTTAGTTTCTTCAGCTGTTTACCCAAAATAACTTAAAAACTTCAACATGGACAGGTGAAATGTAATGAATCAAAGGGTGATTATCAGACCAGCCGCATAATTTGTGGCAATAACTTTTTTCCGCACTGGACTGGTCCTCTGTGTTTGATCGCTGTTTTACTTTGGTGCCCTCCCCAGCATCAGTCCCAGTCTCAGGTAGATAGTGTCGTGTATCTATTCAAGACTGTTTCTTATTTTCCCACTTATTTAGATTCACTGGGCAGCGATCCCACTGACTGTAACATCTAACGGTCGAGGAACTGGCCAGGCCGGCTATTTAACAGTTGCTCCCAAACTTGCCTTGAACGCGAACCCAACAATCCTACCCTCGTCGATCCCAACTGTTGTTATACCCGAAGCTTACAGTCCATTCACGCAATAGCTGCTATACCGTGCGGCACACTAGTTCAAGGGTTAAGTAAATGCCAGATCCCAGATAAGTCAAACGTTTAAATATCAGGCGGAATATTCCTCATGGCAGTTACTATCACAACTTACGGAGGGATATTCGCAAGAATCTCAGATATAGCTCAACCATCCATCCCCAATATTGACTAACGGAGAGGTTAAATAAATAAAAACCGCTTCTGCTTTTGGAAACATTAGCAGACTACTTAAGTTTATTCGTACTGTTAGTCCAGGGCGTCCATCTATTGGTGAACCTGTGAGCAAGATAGATGGCACACCCATCACCCATGACGGGTCCAGAATGTTTGACCACTTGATATACTACTTCGAGAGCCAATTTTTGCTGCTTCTACCATGTTACCTCCCCAGACATGGAATGTTGTATCCTGACCAGTGGATTTAAAACTATTTCCCAAAGCTGATTGCCTTTCAACTCTCAGGCGCAGCGTTGAAGTGGTTTGACGACTTGTACGCCTCGATTATCAGCAGAACCTAATTAGACAGTATAAAGACACACACATGCCAGGCAGGCCAATAGGTACAGGTCCGACGGTGTACAGTAGTGCTTCCCAGAGGTGGTGGGGAGGCATTAATGGAGCTCATGTGTCAGCTTTGCCAATTAGTGTGGATCACTCAGGACAGCCTCCTTTTCTAGGGTCACTTAATAGCTCCCATATTCAAAAAACGTCGGGAGCTCTTACTGAACCCCAAGAGATTCAGCCTTACTGTAGTCATAACTATGGTTCTGGCATTCATTGCACTTTGTTGACTCACCATTATGTTACTAGAGACCAGACAGGTGTTATCCTGGAGAAGGATGTGGTTATCAACTTTGCGTTCTTCGACAAATTCTGGAGCAAAGCCATACGTACTACCAGCCACCAGTTGCCATTATTCTTGACTCTAAAGCTGAGTTCGACTCAGTGGACCGATCCGCTCTATGTACGGGCGCACGGAACGATTATACGGATAAATACTGTCGACACTGTTCTCATACCTTCATTCAGCTCATCTTCCATGGTGAGCTGTCTAACAGTTCTGTCGCGTCAAGTTTGTCTGCTTTCACCACTTTTGTTTAAACCTGTCTTTGACGAAATATTGAAGGACCGTTCACGATATTCGCAATGTATCAACGTGGATATTCAACCTAATACAGGATTGACTGATCCAGACTATTGTTGGTTGGAAGTTTTCAAGCAGAACAAACAACTTCAGATAGTATCTCACGTTGGATGGACTGCTTTAGAATGTAGTTTGTGGCCCGCAAGTGCAAAATGCTTCTGCAAGACCGCTGTGATTACACGGAGTTAATGTTGGATAATGAAGGTTATGTACCTGAAAAGTTGCACAGCAACAACGGAGGCATGTGGAATAAAATAGATTGTCGTATCCCCTGATCCTGTGCATCTGTGGCGACAGAGAGCCTCCTCCCGGAAGCTTCTGGATCGCACATGTAGAACGATTGTAATAGTCGTGCTTCTCTACGGCTGCGATTCTAAGTAAAGTACATGCATCGCTCCTGAATATTAGATTGAGTCCGGTTGCTTGCATCGAGCGGCACCATTGGTTGAACAGTGTTGAGGTGCCGCAGTTGACCGGCGCAAAATTTGGGGTGGACAAACGATAGTTTGATAAAAGACTGAAAATATCAATCGGTCGGCTAACCATTGTAGGCCGAGCTCTGTCCCCAGACTGGGGTCATCGTAACTCTTAGGGTCGGTCATCAGAGATGTTATGAGATATTGTGAGTAATCGGGTTCATTGGCATCATTGTCGCTGTTGCCTGACACCGAGAGGCAACTGTCTTGCTGATAATGCTTTAACTCACAGTCCGGTTATCTGTTTACGAGATGTGGGCAGCTAGATATTAAGTGTCTAAGTTTAAGCAGTAGCAATTTTTATATCTGTTGTGGGACCTGTAGAGTAATTATCAGAAATGGAGGTCGGGAGGGGCCTGAGAGCTAAATTTGATAGGACAGTGGGGGAGGGGTCAGCAGTAGCATGTTTTCGCCTATCCACCCTGCTGTATGCAGCAGATAGGGCGACCCGGTTTATACTGCGAGACGGCCGATGCAGTATGGATTTATTGTTGTTGTGAATATTCATGGTTGTGTGTGGGCTGAGATACTGCCAGGACGCCCAGACCTAGACAGGAGAACGATTAGGGTTCTCAACCAAAGCCTTTGGCTCAAAAGCCTGTACCGCAAGGCAGCGGTTGGGTGGCAATGTACCAGAACTGGTACTTTTTCCGGAAAAAGATGCCAACCTTCTTCCAACCCCCAACCTGGAGGACCAGAGACTGGTTTGTCAGACCTCTACCCATTGGCCTGCCTGGTATGAGTGACTCTATCGGTGTGGTGATCACACCGTCCAGTTTAGCCCAATAGGTCATCGAGATGCGCAAGCCGTCACACCACGTCAAGGTCTTGAATATATCCTGCATTACAACTAAGACTATTAAAATGAACCATGAGGAGTAAGTCTGAGTAATGCCAAGCGTGTTCCAATCGACAAGTCTGTCACTCATGTAGCCTAGCAGTTCGTTTAAAATTCCCAAGGCAGATATATTGTCAGTAGGGATCGATGTCTACCTTAGCGAAGATCAAGACGAATCCACGGAAATCTATTCAATTCAGTGGAGTATGGCAGCAGCCTTGTTGACGAAAAACAAGGTAATTCATTGACGTAAGTAGTGGAGCACATCCAGATGGCTGGTCGTCAAGTGAACCAAATCAACTCAGCCATTGTATCATTACGAACCCGAAACCCGAAGCGTTTGGCTATCAATGAAGCACTTAATGATCAGATAGTGAAGAGCAGCTATGCACAAAAAAATTGGTGACTCATGTTATACCTCTCGTTAGGTGGTGAACACTTGACTAACAAACTTTTATCTATTCAGTCGTACGTCCATTCGCATCATATGTATACGTTCAAAATGATTGTTTTAAGGAGGCAATTGATTTTGAACGAAATGGCGACATTCTGTAGCATGCGCCTTCTTGATGTTTTCATGAGCTGGACAGAGGGGTTCAGTGCTTAAAATAAGGGTGCGACAAATAAACCGCATTGAATCCATTAGACAAGGACGCCGTACAAAACATTACCGTTGCTTACCATGCCAGAGAAACGAGTCGAATCAACTCCTCTGATGGAATCTGTGAGTGCAAACGAACCAACGCCATTTCTCGGTTGATCCAACTGTGTAGGGTTGGCGACAATAGAAGTTCCTGGTACCCTATACGATGGTGTTGCCTCGATCAACTTCAATCCCGGTACACTTCGTGCAGCCGATGAATTGGTTGAGTGTGCATCTTTGCAAGCAAAGTCGCTGTCAATGCCACTCACATAATGTAACGGTACAGAGGGCAGAGAAGATTTGTAATTTGCGTGGATTCCGAACTCTGTATGAGAATAACCAGGACTGGATGGACGCCGGATATCCGGGAAGTCCAATGATCGGTCACCGGAAGAGACTTGACAGCTATATGTCGAATTGAGAGAAGAAAAAGAGTCATCGGAATGAACTCAAGAGGGAGCGATATAGTAACCAAAAAAGGTAAACAGATGTTGAAACATACCTCGCTGGGGCAGCGACGGTCTGCCTGTTTTGCACATAACATGGAGCAATACATTGAGAAGTCACAGAGTAGCAAGGTGGCCCGTTAGAACTGTGCTGAGGATGGGATGGGTGGTGTTGAGATTCGGGTTTATCTCCGATTCGAAAATAGCCTGTGGGTTGTTGGATGGTAAAGCGGTCACGTGAGTCAAGGTCCACTCGTGCTGGAAACGGAGTCAGTTTGTGTGCACTGCTGGCAAGTGAGCATGCGTTACGATTACGCGCGAGGCGACACTTCCTGGATACTTTTTGAACTGCATCTACCAGATTACTTTGGCTCTCCGTCATAGATTCGTATCTGGAGTAGAAGCAGATGAGATAAATATCAAGTGGAATCTTTTTTGATGTACAAAATACAAATAAACGTGAAATGCGTGTGATAAATGGGAGCAAAAAGATATTCAGACGATCATATAACTAAGTTTAGAACCTATCGTATCTAAAACTGGGCAACAAGAAACTGGGAGTTACGTCACGATATGCGTTAAGTGGCAAGTAAACATTCAAATCTCAGCTTAGCAGTCGGAGGTTGAGATGTGTTACCGCTTCCACCATACATACGGACAATTCACTGCCAAGTTTGAGCAGCAAGAAAAAGAGCGTTTGAGATCGTCATCATTAACATAATCGCAGACAAACATACTGGTGGTTAATCGTCGCTCAACGACGGAGAGCAGATTGAACCCCAAAACAGGAATAAAATGAAGAGAAGGGATGGATTTCAGTTACAAAAATTGCTACTGCTTAAACTTAGACACTTAATATCTAGCTGCCCACATCTCGTAAACACTTAACCGGACTGTGAATTAAAGCAT
>LOND01004636.1:9775-21119 GCA_014220965.1 Paragonimus kellicotti
AAGTGGCTTAGTGTAAATAGGAACGGGAGGCTTTTTTTTCCGAAGAACAAGAAGAAGAAAGTCACACTTAATCGACATTTCTACAGTTTCTGAAAACAGTACAGTAAATGGCATCCTCTAACACAATTTTCTTTCTCTTGTTGTCTCTCGTGACTTTTTCTGTGTTAAGTGGAGACGGTGGCCATGGTGTTTTGACAGTTGAGCGTTGTTGTGCTTGAATCCCCATTATTTGGCTCTTTTCTACACCGAAGCAATTTGACGGTATTCCACCTTACATTTAATCGTGCTGTTTAACTTCAGCGAATACTGAATGATGTACTGCCGATTAGTTCATTGTCTTCTAGTGATATCGTGTTCCTTTCTATACTTGTTGCGTACCAGTAACGGTATACTATGGACTAAGTTTACTTGTTAGTATACTTTCTTTTGTGGAATCTGTGATACTGTCTTGATATAACCCTATTGTCACTTATGAACGCATCCCTGTGCTCGTGGTTCCGACAAAGTAAAGTTGTCTCAACTATTATTTTCGCGCTCATATCGAATGGATCTGGTTGAATGGAACGCTCCCTTTCCCATCGAAACAGCTCTACGGGGGTAACAGTTTTGTCCCCTATTGTAGGTGTCTGTTACCTTAGTAGGTTACCGTACATGAAGATAATTACCTGGATGTGTTCGGATTTCTATGAGTGAGGGTGTCGTGAACTGATTATTTAGACTGATGAAACCTCTGTTGCGATTCGGCATTACAGTCTGTCGTAGGCTAAGGTATGTTACTTGTTCGTTTGAACCCTTGGGTACTGATATCGTTGTTCAGTAACCGAACCCGAATGGTTAGCAGATGAAAGCTCAGGTGTTGCTCGTATCACAGACATTCTGCGAGCTATATCTAACAGTTGCGTTTCTTGTCATCGGGATTGCTGTAGTCAGTAAGAGAGACTGCTATTGCGGATTAGCTATTATTATTATTTGCGCTATTGTTGAACCACGCAGTATGTTATTCGTTTTGCTTTATGGGAAGATCTTTCCATAGTTTGGTAATTGTAAGATGCATAGCAGACTTTACTCGGGGCAACAGGTCGCTAAACAGGACACTTAGAGTAGTGGCATGAAGACAAAACTTGAACGGAGACACACTCGTATTGTATCTGTAATGTAAACTATTTTGCTTTCTTTTTTTATTCCTTCAAAAGGTCACTTCAACTGTCGGATTTCCGTAAATGAGAGAATAATCAAAACGAGTCTTTTAGCCACTTGTGATTATTTGGGTTGGTGCTGCATTGTTTTCTAAGTAAATCTTACAGAGTAACTGTTCTGTATACAGTCATGGTATAGTGTATTAATCTTGTCGATAGTACATATAATTACTGACCTTGCAGTTTTCCGGAAACTCATGGTTTGATCATTCCGACAGTGCGCTAATGCGCAGTCTCAATCAAACAGCACAAACACATGCATGCAAATGCACTTGTGTATTCATGCAGATCCAGGCTTTGAGACGTTCAAACTTTCAGGCCTGTGAGCGTACCGTCATCGGATGAGCTTAGTCGACAGGTTGACCCGTAGCTCTCATCTGCAGTTAAATAGGTATCTTTGTGTATGTGCTATTCATTTCTGGATAACCGTGCGGTCGAAGAGATATCGTTGGGTCAAGTCGTGCGACGGGAACCAGTATATCGGCTCGGCATCGATGCCATAAGGATGTTTCCGGACCTCCACAAACGGATATTTTTAATTGAATGTGCGTATATAGACGATTAACTGAAGAGGACTGACTCTTAGTGATGATTAGGCACTATGACGTTTCAAATCCACGATAAAACCGATACGCACGGGGGCACCGCATGTAGACGCATACATCAGCCGTCCACATGAAGTGATCACCTGATTACTTACGTGAGGCATCGGTCGCAAACACATTTCATCAGTCTCACAACAACGCTTGTTTTAATGTATTTGTTTACAAAAGTGATCTCATCAGTTGTTTGCGTGATTAGTCTGTCTTACTATGTACCGTAGATGTCGCTGCCTATACATTGACATTCATGCATACAATAATGGTACAAAATTGCTATTCGGAAAGATCCATATATTCGGTGCTATACAGTTTCGTAATGAGCCAGGTCAATCCCATTCGGTAGTGTGTACACCGATTCACTCTTCAAAATCATTTTGCTTACCGAAGCCATAACTAAATGCTCTCAATGGCTGTTAGCCAGACAGTTTTTTTATATACCAAAACACATTCATTTCAACTTTACTTTAGTGTTGTGTTCATGATTAAAATATGAGGTGCTCCTCTATACGTATACTCTTCGATCTAGCTGAGTTTTTCAAAGGTTGTAATGTACACGTTTTGTTTTGGCCTGCGGGATGTACGACTTTACAGCGTTCATTCCAAGCGTCATTATTTTTTGGCGTTCTGGATGGACCTCTTCACAGGTCCATTGCATTATAACCCTATTAAAGAGATGAATATCACTCATATGCGACCGCTGCTATCTCATTTGGTCATCGATATTCCCTGCTGATCACTTCCGAAAAGAAGCACTCATCAGTTATGCATATTAGCTTCTAGATTGTGCGTTGAACTCCGGTTCACAAGGTTGTGAAGTGAGCTTTTTGATCACTGTGATGTTGTTTTCACATCACACGACTTTGTATCTCGCATGACAGTGAGTGTCTGGTTTGGAAACTTAACCTATATAACTGAAATGCTCAGTCACGTTGGGTTGCGCATTCCGACAAATCCTCAAATGGAAACATTTACCATACTGCTAATTCGAGTAAATAACTCTAGAATTAGGCTTTCCCCATCTTGATTGGGCATCGCCTGTACTTTTGTGTCTACCACACTATACATTGTTTTCATTGTCATTACGGACTGTTCACACCTTCATAGGTTTGTGCTTCCCTCAGGCTTAAAACCCTTTCAAACCAAAGGAGAACTATGCGTAAAGCACTTTTTAATGATTAAATTGAACTCTGCATTCCCCGGGAAAACGGTGTGGCAATCACGTTAGATCACACCCAGCTTGATTACGCATTGATCCCAAAGCCATAGTATTGCGTTCATGTGTTGTGTGCGTCAAATTAAATGAAACCACTTTCTGCTAATTGTAATTGTATGTCGATTGTCTGGTTTTGCCCCATACATTATTCAGTGTTGCATAACCACAAACATTAGGAGTTGTGTAAACTAATGGTAAGTATAAAACACTTTAAATGGACTAATCGTCTATTTAAAAACACTGAGTTCGCTTGATCCAGTTCACGAATAACGATAGAAAACACATCGCGAGATGTTACAGTCACGAACGTAAAACATTAGAATATATAGGACATGCGGATAGCAACAACAATAGAAACAATCAACGATTGGGTTTACATGAAACAAGGACTGTCATCAGTTCCAGGACAGACAAACTGCATGAGTCAACAGTTTATGCACACACACACACACAGGCCGGACGGCGAGTATTGATTAACATTGCCTCGGAGAAGGCAAGCAACTTCGGATTCCGATTACGCAACAATACTTGAAACGAGTTGGCGGGGTCAACAACGTGACCTGTTTCCATGATGTGCTTTGCAATGGATGAGGTCGGATTTCGTCTCAATCGCTCTGTTGTCATTGCCTGTTGCGTCATGCGTGCATCAACCGCAGGCATATGTTCAGTCATTCCTTGTCGTAGTCACCGATCTTTTCTGCATCATCATCATCGACAGCAATACATCAATGGTTCACACAGCCGCTTAACTACCACACAACATTTCGAAAGGTCACGGTTATTAATAAGCTCAGAGACACTCCTAACTATGAGTAGCAATTCAGCCTCAGGGTATGTACGAATTAGAGCAGACTGTAATTTTTGAATTACGTCAGTTGTAATATGATCGCCTTTGAAAGATAGTTACTTAATGATAAGTAGTAGGGAAAAAGCCAGTGAGAATGCGACAGCTGCGACTGATTGTGAGTGACATTCAAATTGTTTAATACTTCATAAGTTGAGGCCGTATTTCTGGAGAAAGTGAGCCGTAATATCTCATGAATCTCTTAATGTGTCAGGGTTCCTTCGTCGACTTCCCGAAACTGACCGTATCCCTCCGTTTTACCAGTCCCTTTATGAAGGCATGTTTCTTTTTTAATCCAACGTGAAATTTTCTTTGATATTTTCTCTCTCTGATGCGTGATGTCTGTATTATCTTTGCCATCTCTACCCAGAATCTTCAACATTTTTCTCAACATCACCCCGGCTAGCGAGGATCGACGTGAGCAACGGGAATTGCAAGTGAGTGCAAACAGGCTCATTTGAATCTCTGTTTCTCCAACTGGTGTATCATTTATGGACCTTGTTCTACTTGGCCCTACAATCGATTTCCTCAGCTTCTGACTATTCATCAAACTTTGCTTTTTTGTTTCTCATTGTTCATTCGCATTCCTTGAATTCTGATTGGTCATGTCAGTAGATTGATACTGCCTGACAGTATGCAGCTCATATGTGGCCAAATTTTTCGCTCAACAACAGACACAATACCGTGCATAAACTAACCCTCGCAGCCTTTACCCTAATTTATTGTCCACCTTGTTCTTCAGGAATTATGTCATCGTGTGCTTGAGTCCACGGCGTTTGTCGCAGCGTCCGCGTTGGAGCAACCCTCCTGGTTTCGACGTACCTTACAAGTTCGTCAGACGGGCAATGAGGCGGCGTACGTAACTGTCGATGCTGTAAATCCGCCGGCATCGCTCACCCCGGCTGCTTCTGTCACATCAATCGTCGAAGCCGAACCGAGTGGTTTGGTCGGATCAGTTTCTTCTGGTAACTTGATGCAGGTGGAGGGTATTCGATCACAATTTCCTCATTCCCAGCGTGTTTCTACGGCAGAACCGAGTCCCCTACGTGAGCATGAACGATGTTACTTTTGAAATGTCCACCGGGATTCGTATTTGGACTGCCTTTCAGTCAATTATTGCCTATACGTCAAACAACGAACGAGTATCGTGTAATTTTTAATTCTGAGTGGATTACATGTTGTCGGTTGCCAAGACCCGAGCCNGAGACACGACGGTAAGGATCTGTGTTTTAGAATTCGTGCATGCAATTCTCCGTCCACTTATAGACTATTTACGGTTGATCATAATTATTCAATAATGGACTAGGGTTTGAAGCACGAACCTAGGCTACCTTGGGTGCTTGTGTACGATGTTATTGCTTTGTTCACACTTGACCCAGTGTGCTGATTGGTAGCGGACACTTTGCTGTGTGTAATCTAGTCACTTTCCTTAACAACTTCTCGTTGGTCCTTTTTATTCGAAATTGTCCACTTTTATAAATGGCTGTATGTCGGGGATGTTTCGATTTCTATTTCCATCCCACCCTGCCAAATCAGAAACGCGCGTTACTCAAAATGCGTTTGCAAATCAACCTTCTTCATTTGTTCTACGCCTGGTTAATCGATCAACGACGCCTCATCGCCCCCGAACTGTTACTGAATTTATTGCGCGACCTTGTCAGCATCCCGTTGTCCACCACAGGAATGAATGGCCTTGTTACTGGCTCGTCTGCCAGTGGCAATGGTTTCACAACAGCGGGAACCGCCGGAAGCAGTTCGTTGAGTTTACCTCCGGTTGCTGTGTTTTTACTTGTTAAGTAAGTCGTGAGCCTACCAGTATGATATTGTCTACCTATTCACCTTCCTCATCACGTGCATTACTACATGATTGGTTCACGCTGATATTTAGTTGCCACAGGTCAGCTTACCAGACAGTTCATTCACATCTGGTGTTGCTCATATCTACTCATAAGATTTAAATGCGTCCATAACAATTCCATTATCCAAAGGGAAGTCGTCAGTATTATTGATCTTCTTAGATGCTTCTTCATGCAACTCACCTGTATGCCTTCGTTTATTTGACCTGCGATGGAGTCCGTCGTAAAACCTGACTGATTTCAGCCGTTCTTTGTGTTTGAATGAGATTATAAACTTACCGATCAGGGTTTACTTTCTCTGTTTCATTGTTGGAGTGAACGTACTATATGTGGAACATACAGTGATTTGTCTTAAGAATAAACAGTTCCGTGCAAGATACTTGATACCAACCTCCCGGAACCTTTCAGAAACTACCTGTGACACGCCCTGTCCCTCGGAACAAACCAGCTTGCCTATTTACTCACCTCAGGATGGATCAAACGGTATTTTTGCCTGTTCGTGAGCAGTCGTTGCATAACGCTCAGGCAAGCTCAATTTTGACCGACATTCTTATAAGGGACCTATTAACTTCGACAACCAAACCATGCCAACCTAACGTCCACTGAGTGGTAGCTGAGACGTGGAAGCGATGTTCTGTAGGCACTGCCTGGAATCTGAGCACCGGGTGCCATTGACTCAAGTGGCTTAGTGTAAATAGGAACGGGCGTTTTTTAAACAGTCGTAAATGAACGTTGAGAAAAGTTACCCAGTAAAAAGGGGTTCAGACCGGTGGTTCTTAACCGTTTTCAGTCAGTCACTTCCTTACAATTTTTGGCTTAAATGCCTCCCCGACTGTGTGGAGAAGGCTTGACCGAATAGCTTGGGGAATTAGTCCAAATTGGCTAGCTCTCAATCGTTTCCTGTGTTTCTATCGTAAGCAGCACCGAATGGTCGGGCGACGAAAGTGGCCGGCAATGGCAAAGTAATTGCACTTACATTTGTTATAATATGCTGTGACCCGTAAACAGAATGACTTTCACACAACTACCAATTTTGAAGTGGGCTTGGGCGATAACCATATCAGTTTATCCGCCGAGACTGGGTTCACAGACTTCTCGTTGCGGTATGTACCTCTGTTCAAATGGAACTGTTGATACTCTTGCATTGAATGCTCCTGTCCTTGTGTGCGTTCGGTTCACTACACAATAGGTTATCTGTTATCTAATCTACTGATATTCATCTGTCTGATAGAAGTGAATCTGCGGCCATTCACGTCCAGTTAGATCAGATATACGCACGACAAACCCTCTTCGAATTCAGGTGTCAATCGACGCTACTACTGCCAGGTTGTCCAACCGTACATAGAAGAAGCATTTGGCATTGTCTGAATTCTGAGCTTTTATTTGGTAGGTTGGATGGCATTGTAAAATTTCAGTAGCGTTAGTCTATTCAGTTTACTGTGACGATAAAGAAGGTTATTCGTTATTTTATCTGTGAGTCCCCATACTTCACGTGACTAGTTTAGGTCTGAAATTATTAATGAAACAATTTGCTTGTTTGTTTTACTTTGATTGGTAGGCAGAAAACGTATATGATTGAACCTGGTTTAAGATTTCCCTAGACCGAACATGTATCGTATTCTTTTTTAAGCTGACGACTACTTTCGCTTCTTGTTAACCGACATGCCACCTTACTTTTCGGTCTCAACGATGTTGACTGTTTATTTTTTGCTTGAAACCAATTTGATCAGAATTGAATGGGTCTACCGGCCAAATCAGTGAGTAGGTCTGTGTATAAACTCCAGGCGTATACCGAGTCACTCTATTGTCTGTCTTGGTATGGGCATCGTTAGAGTTACGCACTCCGATTTACTTCTTTTGATCAACTTCTCACATTTCTTTTCCCGATCATCGCGCCTATCATCACCGGTTCGATACCATCAGCATATGGCTAGTTTTCTGGACGTGGTTTATCGAAGTGACGAGAAAGATCGTGTGCCTGCATTTTTGACCGGCATTTTGGCCAACATCTTTCCTTATTTACGCGTACGAACGTGAGTATTATCACAAACATTTTTATGTTTGCTTTTGTCCGTGTGTTTTCAACTTTGCACATTATTGTTTCTTTCATTCGTTTTTTTGTTCATTTGGGGTAGTTGGATTATTTACTGAAGTAAACTTATTGATTGTTCCGCTCCAGAAAAAGACACCCTCTGGTTTGCTAAAGCGTTACCAATCGTACTCATCGGTCCATCAAGGTTTGTTGAAAAACAGTTCATGTTGACGCTCCAGCTGTCCTAGTAGAGCAACACGATGTAGGAATTGAGGACGGATGATACACATTCATCTCTATGTGTGCGTAGTTTGGCAAGGCTGAAATGAAAACTCTTGTGCATAGAACATTGAACAGTTACTATACCTTTGTCGACTGTGCGATTTTAATTTATGTGCGTTGTACTTGTCAGTCGATCAGCTATCCTTCAAAACATTGTTAATTTTTGGCTGTTGGCCATGCTACTTGAAAAGCCAAGCCGGTGGTTTTGAACTAGAATGCTGTTTTCTTTATTGGTAAAAATTTCCATTTGGTCAACGCTTTTTAATGTATATTATTCACCCCCTACAGATTGTCTCATGATTATGCTTCTACGTCGTATGTTTCTTAGTTAAGTTCTCCGTGGATCTCTAGCTCACAATCTGTTGTTGAATGTTTCCCGTAACTAAATTCGCATGTGCAATCCCAATGTCCTATCAGGTCCGTTTGCGGTTTAGTTGGTGTCACGGTTGCTTGCGACAACAATGGAACTGAAGCAGAACAGTGATGGTTAAGTTCATGGATCGGTAGTGTACCACGCTTTACGGTTGCAGGCACGATTCACAATCTGGCAGTTGACGTCTCCTAACCTGAGTATTTATCAAGGGGTTCATTGTTTTACCATTATGTATCGTCTAATTGATTTTCTCAGACTCCTACCACCCCCCAGTTGCATGCCTGTCTGACGCGCCAGATATTTGACGCACATATGTGACTCAACGTATAATGGGCCTCTTGAGGGATTCGGGCCAAATCTCCAATTTTCAAACCCGCTGTTACTCCTCATGGATGCAACACATATATCGTGTACGAATAGTTCTGTTATCAGTCAGACGTCCAACACTTTTTCCTTTGTTCTCAGGATGGTAGTCATCTTTCCTGTCATCTCTAATAAATGCTAGTCATTCATCCAGTTATAATTTCTTACTCGATATTCATTCATTGGTTCAATAGATTGTTTGGCGTGTTGGCCAACAAAAACCAATGTGGTATCGGCGGATACCGAGAACTGAGTACGTGTATTTAAAATTGCGATGGTTTTTGACGGTTCATCGACTAGTTTTTAGTACCGTATAACCTAACTAACAGCACTTGAACTTTAGATGCAAATCTTGAATGTGTTAAATTTCGTTCGCGACTGTACATTCAACAAGGGAATTAGATAATACAGTTTTTTTTTCCCGAACTATTCTCCGGGACATCACTAACCGGTGATTCTTTCTGACGTCGATTTGGCTATTCTTCGGAAAGCTTGTACGGTTGCAATAGGATAAAATTACTGTGTAAGATGGCATAAATTGTCGAAATTTGACGAAACTATGGGTACACTTTCATGATTATTGCAACTTATGAGTTATGCTTACCCATCGGAATTCGACCACACAACCAAGTAAGAGATGTTGAAATTTGTAGTTAGTAACACATTTACTAGTTAGTTGTGGCTTTGTCTGGACTCACTGAAGTCTGTTGACCTACGTGGATGTTATCAGTACTTACTGGATCTGTGTAGGAACTCATTCTGCCTCAATTGTGTTGACATTTTACAATATACTGTGGCATAAGTAATATGCGTTTAATTTAACTGTTTCTGGCACCCGCACTGTTCTACGATTTTCACTAACAGGTAGTCCACTACCTATCAGCTAATTCAAACGCCACGTACGCGTTAACATAGTTCTAGGTATCTTAACAGATGATGATTGCAGATAGTTGCGTACGAACAATTAGCTAACTGGGCCGAATTTCAAGACGGGGTCAAAAAATAATGGCTTCAAAGCTTTGCAGAAGGGTGTGATATTATATGTCGTTCGTGCACAGGGGATTGAGACAGCTTGAAGGAAATCGCATGTAAAGAATTATGTTGAATAATCAGGGGAATAAATACTTTGGAGTTTAAGTAGGCCTTTGGAGAATATGGTTTTTAGGTTGTAGCTGTTTTGCTATCTATCATTTCTTTGATTTCATTTTGTGGACTAATTTCACCTGTTACCAATCGATATTACAATTGGGAAACCGCGAAACTTGATTGCAGACAGGTAAATGAGTTTGTTATCAAACTCAGCTGAACACATCAGAAGTTTGCCTGAGTACAAGTGATATTTGCAACAGTAAGAATTATTTTTCCTGTTAGTACGAACTAACTAACGCTTACCTGTCAACCTATCCAGAAATTGCGATTTTTGGACGTTGACTTAAAAAGACTGTATAACTTGTCAGTAGTCAGCGGGTGTTGTAAATACGCCCAACAGACAGTACGTTCTTCGATTGCGTAAGCTGTTTGTCAAAAGTATGTGAGAAGTCGGGAGGGAACAGTAGAAGCATTAGTTCTGTTAGTTGAACACTCTTCATATTCTATCACAGCTTTTGCAATAACATAAATGTTTTCGAACTGCATTAGACTCTACTACTAACCTTGTTGGAGCTAATCGGTGATACAACTGCGTTTTCGGAATGGGTTTGTTACACCGACACAGTAGTTACAGTTTAAAGTTCAGTCATTCTTGCCTAATGTGAAGGCTACCGAGTAGTGATCAGCTGACGGTTCTTCTCTTAAGAACGACGAACGGAATGTAACTCCTGGCTTGGAAAAAAGTGTGTAATTTGATGAACTTGAAAATAAGTTAAAATCTTGTCGAACACTTCTTTTTAAAAGGAGGCTATTTTCACAAGTTTGTATAGGAAGAAGAAAGATCATGGACCGGTGTTCCATTCATCGTTTTAGTCAGATAATGAATTTGCGCGTTGAGTGTTAAAGAGAAGGAATATTGAAATGCGAAAAGAAACAGTTGTCGCGCAGGATGCTAGTATGTTAAACCAACATAGACAAGCATGAGGACGCATAGTAGGCAAAAATCGGAATGTGTGCACAAAAATATACAAAATAACCGGACAAAAAAGCAAGCAGATACACGAAACACAAAACACCACTGGTGACCTGCTGGAGTGATTTGAGAAGGTGTCAGAGTGAACTGTTTTTACCTATTTCTTTTCACGTGGATATTCATCCAATAAGGGTTTAGTGAGAGGCAAGCATGGGAACACTATCTAAAACGGCTGTTAGCAGAAACGTCTTCCATAACAAATACAATCATAAGCATACACACGACAATAGAAATCGGAAAGTGATGAACAATTCACTTCGTCTTCACGCTAAATTATTCATCAGTTGCTAGGTGAAACACGTTCATGAGTCACTAATATAAGAACTAAATCAATCAAGCCAAATAAACCTTAATGCTATGTTTCTAATCAATAATCCCCTTGCGAGTTAGTTATATTGCTCAATTCAAATTTAGTGAAAGTCGTAGAACAGCGCGGGTGCCAGAAACACTTAAATTAAACG
>LOND01004637.1:28592-44088 GCA_014220965.1 Paragonimus kellicotti
TGATTAGGACATGTACTAAAGGATGCCAGCTAGCCGTTTGCCATACCGAACACTGTTTGCCGACGTCGCAGCCGACTGGCACGAGGTGTGCGGTGGACAAGTGATGGCCTGGCGTAGACAAATGAAATCGTTCACGAAGGGGTTGGTCACTGTAGATCGGGTTCGTCTCCCGGGCTGGGGCCCTCGCGACTCACAGAGTCGGTGGCTTGAGACGTTAGGTGAGATGGCGGCTAATCGAGCTCAGTGGCGTGAATGTTGTTGTTTGGCCGAGTTGTCTGTGAAGTGAGTGCACTTAATGACGCGGGCAGTGAAAGCCGTAAGGAAGCTGTCTTGCTGATGACGCCTTACTTTCACTTACAGCTCGGTTGTTTGTTTGCAAGGTGTGGGCACCTTGATGTTGTATGTTTGCGTGGTAGTTAAGCATCGGTGTGAACCACTGATGTATTGCTGTCTACGGTGATGATGATATCCCGTACGTATGCGGCTGTTCAATTACGCTTGGTTCAAACCACCAAAGAACCAGTTCTACACAATCGCGAACGCAGTTTGTCTGACCATTCTGTCTCTCACGTTGTCTACCAGTTCACTTGCAGTTGCAGTGACGTTTACATAGGCAGCAAACATGACTACATTGAGTGGCAGAACACGTCCCAAAACGGGTAAAACAGCTGACGACACAACAATCTGAAACCGGTGAACCTGTTGTTCGAAATCCTGCACCATCGACTGCTGCATACTCATGATAACAGGTCACCAAGTTGACGTTGTTATGCAATCAAAACCAGAAACTACTGGTCTTTAGCGAAGCCATGTTGATCAGAACTCACCAGCCGGCGCTATGTGCACAAAGTGGTTGAAGCAACCCATAGGGTTGCCGTGGTGGTGATGACAATACTTGGTGTGGACGTATGCGTGTGCCATACTTTGTCTATCTCTATTTGTCTGTCGTGTATAACCTACGTCTTTTACTCCTGCGATTGATGAATAAACAAAATGTTAATATATCGCAACATATGTCTTCTTTCTGCACTGATGAAGTGTCTCAAGCAGCAGTCAACAGTTAGCTCAGCCAAAGCGGCTTTCGCTCTCGATTTATTATCATAGTTTCAAAGAAATAGCCTAAAATGAACGACGCCGATTGATGGACTTTCCCACCAGGTTATAGGCTCCTTCACGACTTCCCCTGAATGCGCAGGATTTCGTGAGGACAGCAAACAACTAAGACATGCATCTCCTTGAGAACAGCAGTTTTCGCTCTCGTACCTTGGCCATGAATTTGTTCAACTGTGGCAAACATCATTGTACTAATCGTTCTTTGTAACTTATTGATATGCCACAGGGCTATTGCTTTATATGACAAAGCGTGTGGGATCCCGTAATTCTGGCAACCATTCGGGTAACATGAGTGCGCAGGTAACCAGATGAGAAAACGTGAACGCTTGTGCAGAGTTGGGCTGATAGATCGATGACAAGACAGCGCTGAATTACACGGTCATTCCAGCCGAACAGTTTTGGGAGTCAGCGAGATCGAGTAAACTTTCGTCTTTTTCAATTAGGATGCCAGCCTGGAACCAGTAGACGAGAAGAGATCACAGAATGGTCACGATAACAGTGGCGGCTAAGCGAATGGTCGGCTTCCACCGAAGGTCACGTACCCAAACTGTACGGAGCCTAAAGCATGTAAATGAACGTGTGGCTGGAATAAAATGAGGAGAGCGTAATTTAAAAGCACAGTTGAAGGGCACTGGATGGACAGTACATATCACGTGCTTGTTTTTGTGTCCACGTGCACAACCAAACGAATTTTCTTCAGCTAAAAAGGTGCAAAATTAAGCAGTAGACCGAGGTTTCACCACCTGACTAGTAAAGAACATTTATCTTTGGATCAGAGGTTCACGTAACGTCCTTGCGCTTGTGGAGCGAACTTTTAGGTCTTATGAGGTAGAGTGGCGTGAGAAAAATACATTTAATGATTGAAAGTTAAAGGGAGCAAAAGACCAATTTTTTGGTAGTTGCCACTCATTAGGTATGCGTACCTGGCGAACCTTGATCTCACATGAGCGGAAGATACTGAAAGTTGTGGACGATAACACATTTGTGAGTTAGCTGCGTCGTTTATCTAACAGTCACAAAAGGCCATAGATCACGGCGGACAGTAAGAGCAACTATGAGAACTGTACAAAGTAGTAGGATGTGAAGGTGGACTGAGTTTCTGCACGGTTTCGCTAATTATTCTTAATAGCCGCAATAATCTACGGACTCCACTTAATCTGAGATAAACGACATAACCAACTCGCAACTGAACCACAGTCTAGTACGTTCAAACCTTGTAATTAACATGACAGAACCACATGAAAACAGCTGAGTCACAAACGCATGAGTTGGCATCAAGTTGTGTGATCACGTCGAAGTAGGCGTATCCTGTCAGTTACAATTTATGAACCGGCGATCGGGGTTTGTGACTAAGGGACCTTACTGAACATGATTGATAATGTTTAGATCGCCAGTTACGGAATGTGACAAACTGAGCACTGCTAACTATTCGGAACAGCTTTCGCATTTAAAAAGACCTTCTAGCCAGCGCATTTAGTAAAGAAGCGCTGGAAATGAGCTTCGTTCTCGTTGAAGCTCATCTATGAATTTGTTCGGAAAAGAGAATTCCTCTTCAAAAAATAAAAAGAAAACAATGGTGGACAATATTATGCGAGGCTATAAAAATGTTCACTCACTGCTGGATCACGCTTTTGTGTGCGATTGGACGGCGAGTCACTGGGAAAACCAGGGAACTGAACAGCCGGTCTGCGTCGCCGACCCTCACCATTAGATCGGCGAGACCAATGTTGGTCACTCATGGTCAACTGAGCAGAGGCGAGCTTGGACTTATGTCGACAACCGGTGCCGTCCAGTGATAGAAGCCAGGACGAATCTCCAGCGGCGAAATGTCCACGAGAGGTAGACACAGAGGGACTAGACCTCCCGGGACGATTCAATAAGGAAGAAGTCTCGAAACCTGGACTGTCAGAAATTTGACTAGATACGGCGACTGCTGCATGAGGACGCGGGTCATCATCCTTTAGGTGAGGCATTTCAAAAGGCGGAGGCTGATCTTCTATCCGATCAGATGAGATAACGACAGCTATGCGGTCTTCTAAATTCAATCCGGCCATACAAACAGTCAAGGGAGCAGAGGTGGTAGGTGAGTGAAGTACAGAATTATCGTCTTCACCAGAATAGTCGGAAAACAGATCAGCCGCCTGTTCCTCAACCAAATTTTCGTTCAGCTGGAGGCAATTGAAAAGTGAATCACTTCGGATTGTAGGTGGCGCGTCAGAGAATAGTTCTTCTCGATTATTGTCTGTATTGTTAGCTTGAAGTGGATGCATTCTTGATAAATAAGAGTTTGAAATTTCTTCTGTTAAATGATCATCGGTCAAAACGAGAACACCTCTGTTTTGCCATGAACAACAACTTTGGGGGAGCAAATTCAACTGTTGTGCCGAACGAAACAGGTCAGAATGGCGTGGCGGACTGGAGCCTCGTTCTGGTGCCGAGTGATACATGCGCGTTACAAACGTTGGGCTACTGGAGCTGCTGGCTCTAGAAATGGTGTTCTCTTCCTCCTCTTCTTCCTCTCCTGCACCAGCATCTATATTAAGAGAGCCCGATACCCGACTGCGAGAACTGTCAGGAAAGGACGGTAACGGTAACAGAAGTGTACCAGGTTCTTCGTAGCGGATAGATCCCAACACATCATCGGAAGAAGGTTCGATGTTACTTTCATACCTATAGCCTGTCATAAAATCAGTCGGATAACGAAGTGGAGGACTGTGCAAACTAGCTTCCGCATTGTCTGTGTCACCATAGGAGCGCATGGCGAATTCGTCAGACATTGTCCCCCGGACGACCAATGGATCTGGTAAGAATGATGGCAACATATCAGTCTGACTCGACATTGTTACCGGCAAGCCCGAGCTTCTAAGTGAACCGATGTCACGATTGGTAGTTCCTTGAGTAACACCGGAAACTGCCAACAGTTGTCTCGTGGATCTGGGCTGATGAGAGGAGGACCACCGATTTGAGATTTCCCGAGCAGATGGCAAAAAACCAGGCGGAAAGCCGGACAAAGGTATTGACGGTTGACTTGCTGGACCGCGACTAGATGGTAAATTCGGATGTCGACGCAGCGAAGTTGTCGGTAAACTGTTTCTTGTAGCCGGTCCGCGTGTAACTACCGCACCGGCGGTCGTTGACAAAGGCAGACCAGCATGTGAATTGGCCACAGTCGAATGGCCAGGCGTAGTTGAAGTTTCAAACGAGGTAGAACGGTGTACAGCAGCACCCGGTTGAAAGAAACTAGCAAGACCACCTCGCAAGTGGGGTGCGACAGGAAGAGTAGGAACTCGAAAGTTGGTAGAATCGACCGGTGGACGAATATTCATCGCTTGTCCGGTTGAAAGTAGATTGGGTGACTGAACCATGGCAACGTTGAGGGTAGATGGTTGTGCGGATATCTGTCCAACTTGCCGAGCAGATACGGTAGGTGGATTACGAGAATTGGATGGAGAAGTGGACGTTTGTATTGACACTGGTGGCTCGGCACAGGATAAAAACCGAACAACACACATGCCTGTGTCACAACGTTCATGATGCATTCGACTGTCATCATGCAACCACCAAACATTCTCCACCGGATCATACGATTCTACAGTGTCTAGTAGACGACTGCCATTGTAGCTGAAACAGAAATAGCGAGAAACCAGGTATTGACAAACAGTCCGGATAGCAATAATTCTAAGATTGTTGACGTTTGATAGGCAAAGATGAAAAAGCCACTGGCAAAAAAACGATGAGGAACTATAAGCGCGAGTCAGTAATGTGAAACCAATAAATAGACTGCATAAAGGATGAAACAAGAGACCGGAGCGCGGTTTTATCGACTACAACTCACCCTCTTTCTATCACATTAGCCCAAAGATTTCTTCATAAACTGTCCTCGTTTGTAGAATTTAACTTTGACGTAGTGAGGTCTGTCCAAATTGATGTTCCGAGGGTAACGCAAGTGTTAAAACGATGTCCAGTATACGAATGTTATTCTAGCAGTACTAGTCGCACACGAAACAAACATTGTATGTGACATTACTCAGCAAGACTAAACAGAATGGCAAGCCTAGCAAAAACTAGACAAGCCATTCTTGTACTGATTACATCAAATTTCAGAGATAACCGAAGCACGGCTTAGCTGCTCGGTACGTAGGACACGACCGTAGACAGATAGTAAACGACGGAGAAGATCATACGTACACGTGATACCTTTAGATGGAACCCGATGATAGTTAACATTCGCCGTCAACATTCTATGCTGTCTCTAAGTAACAGATGCGACGGTACATGCCGCTGCCTGTTTATTAAAGCAATCTTTGCACTCATCCTGTCAAAAACCTGTAGCATAAGAAACTGCAGTATATGCAAGCAATTTGGTTTCCGGTAGAAAAACAGTTTGCGACAGAGAGACAGTATGAACGACCTCATTCAAAGGCCAAGAAGACACGGCTTACTGAGCATAGAGATGTAACATATTCGGTCGACCAGATGTAAGGCCAAGAGATGTTATTCGTTCGATTTCGTACAAACCACATGAATCGTGATTAAGTGGAAACATTCATGTATAAGAAAAGCTATCTAAAGGACTCAAAAATAAGAGCCAAATATCGATCGATAAAGATACAACGCGACTGAGACAGGCCCTTATATTCATCGATCTATCATCCAGACTTAGTAAAAGTACCATAGCCCATTGATGAGAAGGAGTTCAGTTAATTACGGTTTACACACTCATGACCATGATAAGTGGAAACAGTGATATACTACTGAGGGAAAACAATTCGCTAGCTAGACATCCGACGAAGATCCGAACATCAAGTGAAAGATAAATTGGATTCTGTCAAGCGCGATATGGGGGGTTTCGGTTATGGCTGTCTCGTGACATCTTATTTAAAAAGGTGAAAAATGTGCTATGTTTGTGCTGTACGAAGTTATGGACGGTTATACGCTTAGAGATGTAATAGTGATTGTACATTCGCGAGTTAAAAAGCTAACTTGGTACTAAATAAACTTGATCCTGGTTCAGACTTTCATTTAAGACGGGAAGATCTGCTCAACAAGTGGATGTCGATACGGCTCTAAGTCGTGATCAGGTGGTGTCAAATAATGGTGTATTCTTATGACTATCAGATTGATATGACGAAACAACAGTAGGTAACAAGAAACATAGACGAATTCCGTTACACGGGAACATTCGATCTGACACACACACAACAAGAAGCGAGCACAACAACATACACTATTCATCAGATCATTCATAGGAAATACAATCATTTTTGTCGCCATGTGGAAACGTTTCCATAAAATGAAATATTTCGGAAACAGTTGACCAAAATATAAGAACAATACAAAAAAATGCACAATTTGTAAGGGTCCAGTTTAATGAACATGACACACCGTGTAAGAATTCACTAGGAAGAAGTCACTCAATGAAAGGTTGTTTTTACTTACGAAAGACTCGTGTGAAAACTCTGAACTTTAAATGAATACTAATCAACGACGAAATCCGCATGTCCGTGTTCGGCATGCCCGCTACTATCTAATTCACGAAAGGAACACAGAAACCACACAGGTAGACACGGTCAACCACCTGCCCCAATATATACCACATGGAATAAACGAATAAATAGTCGTGTTCAGAAATGTGATAGTTCAAAGAGCATGCTGTAACTTCGGAATTCAGAAAGCAGAGTATATGGCGTGTACGGGTAAAGAGTGGGTTGCTGACTGGATTCCAGTCCATACAATATGCTTTTCGTCTGTTCTATGTATTGAGCTATTTTACGTCGCACAACTTGGAATTTCAGCTTTTAACTTGTAAAAGTATGGTCAAGGGTACGACAGATAAACTACGAGAAATTTAGCAGCAAGCGACGATCTCTTATCAAACATGGTTTCAATCGGATCATACGATACAGCTCGATGTAGCAAATTGTTCTGGAACTTTAGTACAGTGAATTGAACAGCACGAACGTATGATCGTACCTTTAAAGACCAAATATGCACATCAACAAGTCCCTTTCAAAAAGAAGCCATTAGACTCAAGGTTTTTCTCCTGTTCAGAATCATCACTTGTGTAACCGCAGGAGTTGAATTCCGATCGTTGTGAAAATAAGTCGATCTTGTTGACCGTAGTGTTATTGAATTCACATCGCGGAACATCAAAATAACATCCACACGTTCAGTCCCATTCACCTGTGAGACTGTTTTTCTGTGGCAAGCGTTCATCATCGCATTCATTTTCAACACATTGCTGAAGACTGCGTTCAGTTCGCTAGATTGGCGGCATATGTCCGTACTAGACTATCGCAGTCATCTAAACCAACAGAGAACCAGCACACCTAACGCAGTTAAGCACACCTAACATTTGATCGTAAAGTTCGTGTTCGAGTGGACTATCTGCGAAGTCTCTGCGACCCTGAGATGACCTACGTTTAAAATATTCTGCCCGAAAATGCCTACGATGCATTCTTATAGGCAGCCGACGGTCTTGGTCTTTTTGGACCTGAAGGCTGCTTTCGATTCAGTTGCTCGTAACGTTCTCTGGAACTGTCTTCTTCGCAAGGGAGTACCAGGGAAATACGTGAATCTGTTGAGATCACTGTATGCTCACTCTGCAAGCAGGGTGAGAGTTTATGGACAACTGTCTCGGGCGTTCATCACTTCTAGTGGTGTTCGTCAAGGGTGTCCGATTTCCCCCTTCCTGTTCAATTTTGTCATGGACGACATTCTGGAGGGTGCCTTGAGGAGTCCAGTGAACTTGGTGTTGAGCTTCTTTCCTGGCGCTCGGTTGACCGATCTGGAGTATGCGGACGACATTGTCTTACTTAGCCCTCTGCCGAAGACATGCAGACCATGCTGAACAAGGTGAGTGACCGGGCTGGTTTGTATGGAATGCGCTTCGCACCTTCAAAGTGCAAAGTGTTACTTCAAGACTGGGGCATTTCCACTCCTACTTTCTTTATTGCAGGTAATCCGCTTGAGACTGTGGACAGTTTCACCTACTTGGGTAGCACTATCTCGTCAGCTTGTAATATTGCTGATGAGATATCAACGAGGATAGCAAAGGCACGAGTTGCCTTTGCCAACCTGCGTCATCTGTGGCGTCGAAAGACGTTCGATTGTCGCTGAAAGGAAGAGTATATAATGCTTGTGTGCGTTCTGTTTTGCTCTATGGTTCGGAAACGTGGCCTGTTCGCAAGGAAGATATCAACAAGCTTGCTGTATTTGACCATCGTTGTCTCCGCCAAATAGCCCACATTAAGTGGACTGATCGCGTGAGCAATACGGCAGTTCGCCGGCGCGTATTCCGGAACGCTCGGGATGCGCGATCAATTGGTCAACTACTCACGTTGCACAGCCTGCGATGGTTAGGTCACGTACTCCGCATGCCAGCTGAGCGTTTACCGTACCGGGCATTATATACTGAGACCACCAACAGTTGGGTGAAACCACGTGGTGGTCAAGCGACAACGTGGTCACGAAATATGAGAACCCTGACTGCTCCACTGAGTAAAGTGGGTAGGTGTCGCCTGCCTGGATGGGGTCCTCGTGATCACTCAAACCGCTGGTTGGAGACGCTATCCGAGATGGCGGTGTGTCGCAGTCAATGGCGTACCTGCATCCATACCATTTCTAGTTCTTTTGCTTAGACTTCTATTAATTTTCAACCTTCTTAGTAACGTTTTCTTCTAGGATATTCCACGTCACTGTTGAGGTGAGCGGCAGCCCGAGCCACAGTACCTTTTGGTCAGGCTCATGACTACTATGATGATGATGATGATGATTTATGCACAGCTGAGATGATAGGCTTCAGTACACGGAGATCAAGGGAAGTAACTCAGAGTGTAATCCATCGAACTTCAGTCTAACTTCAAATTTCAGAGGATACATTTTCTCATCTTCGTTACTTTAACCACCCCTATTCCACTGTCACACCCTCAATATCCATCATGTGTTTTAAACCTCCTCAGTAAACTCAAGTTTGGCAAACGAACCTCTGATTTTCATCGCCCCTTTCCGTTAGATTTTCATAATTACTCGGAATAACATACCGCCTGTACGCGTAACTTATCCACGATTGTATAGCTGTGAGAAAAAAGCTATTACTAACAGAGGTAACGCAGCAATGGATAAGAAGCTTTGACTTAACCATCTACGCGTAATTCAAGATAAGCATTTCAAGCGTTTCATGCCATATACCGTATTTCCCGTCGTTTAACTGTAGCTGATAAGTTAACATAAATGAATGCACCTGAGCGGCTGACAGTGACTTCCAAACGCAGCTCCTCAAGATATCACAAGAATATTCTTGACGTATTTTGTTCAAGAATGAAGGTGTTCACAACTGAACGCAATATAAAGTTTATAAAAATGAATACCTAACACGTCATGCTGTGAGGTGACTGGTAAGAAGAACCACACAATTGTCTAGATCGCAACGAAAGCACAACAGACTGTTAAAGGAAGCGCGTGACCAATTACACTGGGGGACGGAAACTGCTATCAGCTAGTCGACGGCGCGAACCATCTGTGACATCAGCTTGGTTCTCGTTGTCCGTTCATCGCACTTTCATGTAATTACACTCGCTTCTCAGTGTCGAGTTCTAAGGAGACTTTTGAGGAAAAAGGCAAAACCGAACAAACGTGGACAGGTTCGTATCGATTAAGCAACAGTGCATAGTAGGATCAATCAATATACCCGGGGTGCCTGACCGGAGTGTGATTAGTAGTTGGCGTCGTTGGCATTGAGCTATCTCAAGCACATGACTCATTTCCACTGGAAGTTTAGTGATTGAAGAAGCTAGTATTATCATCACAACATTATCACCGTCATGGGATCATTCAAGCTACTATTTAAAACACGCTACAAAAAGGTTGCTGTGAGTGACAGGAACTATGTACCTTGACTTTCTTAAACACATAACAATGTCCAACATGAAAGCTGACCAATAAATTCCTACATATTCCGCTAATTTAAGGTTGACGTAATTAATGAAGGCGAAACAAGTTTGCGTATTCAGCATCCGTGGGGTTCGAGCCAGTATTCACAAAGGAACGGCAGGCTCCTGTGGACGTCGTCAATCGGGTTAGTAGTCATTATCACCATAGACAATGAAACATCAGCGGTTCACGTAGATATCCAACAGTCATGCAACCATGAAACAAGCAAGTCTTCATGAAGGAAGCAAAGGAAAGGAAACAGATGGGACCTAGTTGTGATAAACCCGTACGCCCGAACTGTAACACTTAACAGCAGGGTGTCTATACACTGGCTGAAAGTGGGAGTAAAACGGAACCTGATAGACGACTGTTTCCTTGCAGTTTGCAATACATCGTTACACACAGCCCACCCAAACAACGGCAGCATTTGTGCTACTGAGCCCGATTAGTTGTCATCCCTTTTAACATCAACAACCACAGACCACATGAGTCACAAGAGTATCAACTCGACCAACAGCAGTTAACGATTTGGCAGTTGGCATGTCCATATATGGGACTGTATACTCACACGTTCCCGAAAGCTAAATACAATCGATAAGACAAAAGTACAGCGCTTGTTCGTGTTAAACCATGAAATTCATGGAGTCAAACTGGAGTGTGTTGTATTAAAAATCGAAGTCACCAAGTCACTACAAGCCAAGCACGATTACGTACTCAACGTCTGAATACACAGACGCAAACCTGATAGCATTAACTAAACGTGATTCTTTTATTAATGACTTTCTCAAATGCCCAATAAACAGGCATTTTCAGTTCAAGTTTTTTTTTGAACTGATTTGCAGAGTGCAACTCATGTTAACACGGCTCCAACGCTGAAAATTACTAATGGATTCTATGGACCATAGGCACCGTATTATAAATGTAACAGGAAATTGACTGGTCTGCACATGAGCACCAAAGTACAATTCTCTGCCAGTCGACTAAGCAAGCTGGTTGAGGAAGCAGTACACAGAAGTGTGAGCAACACACTGGAGACAACGTTGAATGAGGAGTAACTGTCAAGCCAACAATGCGCTTCCAATTTGATTAGGGTGCCACATTATAAGACCAATTGGAAAACTACAATATTGGTCAAAATACGCTGTTGGCAGTTTATAGTACATACGACTGTAGCACAAACACAAACAGTAAGAATGTGTCACAACTATGCGGTGTGCCAAGTAACAAAGAAAATAATTCCATTGACACTGGACATATTAATCTGTTTGCGTAGCGAAAATTCCTCCGCATCCTGGAAAAAAACACTGAACTATGATAAACAATGTACGACCAATTCTAACATTTCCAGTGATCTTTCTGCTGGTTTGTTTTACGATTGTATTGTCAGAAGCAAACGCTCTAATGTTTAGAGTAGTAGTCCATGAAAGAAATTTCAAAATGTTGCCTCACTGTCTGCACATCTGATACCCCGTTAATGTTCCCGAAACTAACATTGAAGCGTCTTTCATCTCAAAGACACATTTTGAAATGCATACAATTTATCGAGCTCCAAATTTGAAGCTCGCAGTCCTTCACATAGATCTTAGTTTCTCTGCACACAACAATTAAATCAGTAGGGTCACGTTGACCACAATAGTGTCTTCGGTAGCCTAAATGGAAGCCTATCAACACATGATTTTGTTTCACAACCCTACCTAAGAAATTTATGAGGGCAACCGTTTATAAAGGGCTATGGAACGTGTCTCTATGTGCTATACCCAAGGATATTACTCACACCTCATCCCATTATTACTGCATGCATTCGCCCACACAGGCTGGACTGCTTCTCTGCCAGTTTATCGGCTTCTCTGAGACAAATACCTACACCGCTTTGACGACGCATTCTATTGCTTATAATAAAGCTGCCGATAATTCTTTCTTTTTCGATCCATCATACTTCACTGAATAGCTTCAATTCATTTTTACGTATTCAACAAGGAAAAACGAGGCGGAGATGGTGGGGATTAACCGTCCCAAGCAAGCATTATCTGTAAGGAAGAAGTAATAGATGAACCTTAGATTCCCACGGTACAGCAAGCCTTCGGCTCGTTCGAATGTTTTTGTTCGTTTGTTTTTCATTCTAACCCACAAATCTTATACACATTCCTGGTTGTTTGTGTTTCGTATTAAACACGCAACACTCGCGTTCCTTTTACTCACTGTTGTGTTCACACAATTTGATCGTTTTTCAGCTTCCATTGTTCTTCACACTCGAAGTTTTCTGATAGATTTTTACGCTAGATTGACACGTAACATTTGTGTAAATGTTCTCATGGTTGCAGATGTGCACCCACGTTAACTGTCTGTCCCTCTTTATCAAAACAGAAGTTTGCCTTATCGTGATTGCCGAACAGTTGACGTATTGTCAGTCGTGAGAACGAAGGAAAGCATTCAATCGGGCTTCCGTCCAGAGCGAGAGATCTAGAGCCTACCAACTACAGAGGCGACCAAGTGAAAACTGACTGAGTGGCTAGAACAGGAATCACCACGAAGAGTGGCTACATAACATCAACCAGTAACCAATTATNAGCACAACAACATACACTATTCATCAGATCATTCATAGGAAATACAATCATTTTTGTCGCCATGTGGAAACGTTTCCATAAAATGAAATATTTCGGAAACAGTTGACCAAAATATAAGAACAATACAAAAAAATGCACAATTTGTAAGGGTCCAGTTTAATGAACATGAAACACCGTGTAAGAATTCACTAGGAAGAAGTCACTCAATGAAAGGTTGTTTTTACTTACGAAAGACTCGTGTGAAAACTCTGAACTTTAAATGAATACTAATCAACGACGAAATCCGCATGTCCGTGTTCGGCATGCCCGCTACTATCTAATTCACGAAAGGAACACAGAAACCACACAGGTAGACACGGTCAACCACCTGCCCCAATATATACCACATGGAATAAACGAATAAATAGTCGTGTTCAGAAATGTGATAGTTCAAAGAGCATGCTGTAACTTCGGAATTCAGAAAGCAGAGTATATGGCGTGTACGGGTAAAGAGTGGGTTGCTGACTGGATTCCAGTCCATACAATATGCTTTTCGTCTGTTCTATGTATTGAGCTATTTTACGTCGCACAACTTGGAATTTCAGCTTTTAACTTGTAAAAGTATGGTCAAGGGTACGACAGATAAACTACGAGAAATTTAGCAGCAAGCGACGATCTCTTATCAAACATGGTTTCAATCGGATCATACGATACAGCTCGATGTAGCAAATTGTTCTGGAACTTTAGTACAGTGAATTGAACAGCACGAACGTATGATCGTACCTTTAAAGACCAAATATGCACATCAACAAGTCCCTTTCAAAAAGAAGCCATTAGACTCAAGGTTTTTCTCCTGTTCAGAATCATCACTTGTGTAACCGCAGGGAGTTGAATTCCGATCGTTGTGAAAATAAGTCGATCTTGTTGACCGTAGTGTTATTGAATTCACATCGCGGAACATCAAAATAACATCCACACGTTCAGTCCCATTCACCTGTGAGACTGTTTTCTGTGGCAAGCGTTCATCATCGCATTCATTTTCAACACATTGCTGAAGACTGCGTTCAGTTCGCTAGATTGGCGGCATATGTCCGTACTAGACTATCGCAGTCATCTAAACCAACAGAGAACCAGCACACCTAACGCAGTTAAGCACACCTAACATTTGATCGTAAAGTTCGTGTTCGAGTGGACTATCTGCGAAGTCTCTGCGACCCTGAGATGACCTACGTTTAAAATATTCTGCCCAAAAAAGGCCTAAGATGCATTCTTATAGGCAGCCGACGGTCTTGGTCTTTTTGGACCTGAAGGCTGCTTTCGATTCAGTTGCTCGTAACGTTCTCTGGAACTGTCTTCTTCGCAAGGGAGTACCAGGGAAATACGTGAATCTGTTGAGATCACTGTATGGACCTAAAACACCCCAGTTGAAACCACTGAATGTGACCCAAAGGAAAACGGGGTCACATGGCCTATTATTCCATGAATAGTGTTCTAGGCAAGTTATCCAGAAAATTATAGAAAACGACTAGTTGTATGTACTACTTCATCACCATCATCATAGCAGCCATGAGCCTGACCAAAAAGTACTGTGGCTCGAGCCACCGCTCACCTGAACAGTGACGGATTTACTACTTGTGAAAGGTAAACACCGCGGTTATTTTCCGATAATTTTACTGAATATTATCTGACAGAGGACCATCTTTTCTGGCTTTAATAGGTGCTTTTCGATGGACGAAACGGAAGAATCCCGCTAGAGAAAATCGCTGCATAGATTTCAGCGACAGTCATCAGATTCTCAGCCTTCGTGATATCCGTATTCTAATCGTGGCTTTCCTGACGAATCTTGCAACATAGAAGTCTTAAATGACATTTCGGGAGGATTCAATCGACTCTTTCGTTGACTGGCACTTCCTTATCAGCCCGTCTTGACACAGAGCACACAGTTTTGTGTTCGCCGGTAGGGGCTCGTTACCCTTTGAGTTTACATGATGTGAATATGGTCGTTCGTTTGAATGAAGTGTGTGACGTAAGGCAAGCAATAAAACGTGACAGTGACAGCAGCAAGACAGCTACTTGACGCAGCTCCAGAATTTGATGGACAAGTAACTGGATCTACATATGCCTTTCCTGGACGAAATTCTTTTTAAATACACGCCTCCCAGATTGCAGTAGATCTACGAAGTAGAATGCATGCCAGAGCATTAAGTCAAGCTGCAATCAGGCTGACTTCCGATTTTCGCAGGAGATTTCGAAGCCCTCCCCAGAAAACTGAAACTGTCATCGATCGAACCCAATTCAAAAGACGTTCGTTTATCAGTCACTTGAGTTCAAAAAGCACGACCAAAGCTTTAAGAGAAAAGGTTGCATTCTTTCTGAAAAGTGCCGGCAAGAAAATGTCATCGGTTGTAGCCTCAGAGAACCAAGGTGAAAATAACGCGCCACGGTTCGCGTGGAGTACTACAGCACATCGTTACTGTTCCTGAGTCCTCTATCATCCTCTTTGCTTGTCTGTATATACTATGTTTCAATGAACCTCGTTGTTTGCCCATTGTTTCCGGTATTTTCCAACCACATGTTGCAGGATGTACTGCTCACAGGTGATTTGAGTAGTGTGGTTCGGATTGCAATTTGATGAGCACTCATATCAGAATTGAACACTTATCAACAATAATTTGGGTGGAACATCTGGAGGAAGTCGGATCAATCTCTGGCTTCTGCCGTGTTACTAACACCAGTCTTTGCTGTAGTACTCCACGCGAACCGTGGCGCGTTATTTTCACTATGGTTCTCTGAGGCTGCAACCGATGACATTTTCTTGCCGGCACTTTTCAGAAAGAATGCAACCTTTTCTCTTAAAGCTTTGGTCGTGCTTTTTGAACTCAAGTGACTGATAAACGAACGTCTTT
>LOND01004639.1:7615-19935 GCA_014220965.1 Paragonimus kellicotti
CGCATGTCATTGCCGTGGCTCGGATTAAAAACAGACTACCGGAAAGTCTACCTGAATGTGAAATTTGCGATCAACTATAGATTATTTTCAAACTGAAATGATTATTTGAAAGTATCACAGTTTGTGCCACTAATACTATTATTTTGATGACTGAATGTAGCTTTTGTCGAGTTTCCCACAAAAATTTTGATGGATTGCAGAAGGAGTATCCCCGGTTACCTCTTACAGCACCCACAGTTGGTATTCAGTGACGTTCTAGTTTTCAATAGCCGTAGGAACCTCGTGAAATAAAGGGTTAGTAATTTTCTGACAACACCGTATAACTGTTTTTAAGTTATCTTTAGTACATTATAACCATACCTTTGTCCTTTTAAAGCCAGATGTGACTATTGGGACGGAGATCTCAGATGTAGCTGAAATTCAAAATCGGGTCGTGGGCGGAGAAGGTTGAAAGCCACTATGCCAGATCATCGGGATTTTTATCGTTGCTTGTAAGGAGGCGGATACAATGATCAATGGGTATTAAACAATTTAGTAGTCAATGACTTGCTAACGCTATTTCAGATTGGTTTTGGGGACGGCCAGATTGTGCATGTTCATTTTAGGAGGAAGAATGATTGACAAACCGGGGGCACTTTCGTTGCATTATTCAAATGTCAAAGAATGATCCCTAAGGATGAGAGTAGTGACGGTATTGTGTCGAACACATTCGTACTTTGAAGATAAGGAAGAGGAAGCAATGAGACTTAACTCACAGTACTCTCATATCTCAAACAAAATATTGTTCAACAAGGATTCGTCCAGACCTAGCAAGGAAACAACCGAGGTGCAATTGAGAAGGACACAGCATGAGGGTTGTGACTTCTTTGCTTCATAGATTGCTCAGTCAGAAAAGGGCAACTCTTTATACCATTGAACCTAATTGAAGGTAATTTACACTGAATCCCCCAACTTCCGACTCTGAGTCATGAAGATCCCAGTCCAGGGAGTGAACCCGATCTACAGTGGTTAACCTGCCAGTAAGTGGGTTTGCTTCTCCTTAATAAGTAATTCCTCGTCTACCTCCCATCACCAACCAGTAAAAATTGTGTGACGTGGAGAAAGGTTGGCAGGTATTCTCAGTCAATGATACAATCCGTTTTCGTGTGAACCACGTTTTGGTCGTGCTATCGATAGATATCGCAACACATATCGTCGATTGTCCAATCTTGGGACAACATTTGACCCGGGAACAGGAGAAGAGTATGTGAAACTTTGAGTAAATAAAGCTACGCGCCTTGGTTCACTGCCAGGAGATCTAATGTACAGCTTTTGTTCTATCTGAGTCTACCTCAAGACATCAGTCTGTCACTTTCGAGCGAATGCTGACTATGTAGTTATCGACCCTTTCTAAAGTCACGCCAATCTAAGAAGATGTGACGAGCCAGGGAAATACGCAATCTGTCAAAAAAGCTGTAAACTCCGTGATTCGGACAGAACAAGACGGAATACTGAAGGTTTACTCAGATCAAACTGATTGTGTACATAATAAATTACCAAATCTATACAACTTACAACCAACCCGAGTTTGTGCATCGAGCTCATCTGTTAGTAATTTGCACCCTACAAAGCAGTAACGCGAGCAATCAAAGTGAGAGGTGTAAAACACATACCGCAGTTCATCACGATAACAAGGAAGACGTTATAGGGGAACAAAGTTAACATTGGATACGTTCACATCCTTGCAGATACGAAGGTTATATGAGGGATAGTGTGTCGACGTCTCGTATGGTGATCTAGAGTTCGAGTCCCTGGGCGGGCGTCTTGTCATTATTCGTAAAACTTGAAATAGTCCCAAATTCGTTCTCATTGGTTATGTCAGGAAGCAAAACCAGTAGTGAATCTACCCGTCAGGTCCATCCAAGTTTTTCATCTTTATAGACCACCGCATAACATTCGCTTGTCTAGGACCCGTGTCTTTTCTTCCATTAAGCAGTCAGCCACGAAATACCATGAACCTCCAGTCATTAAGAATAGACCCAAGACCTTGTGAACGTTTATGCTCGAACAGTCGAAATCCGGCCGACTTCAAATGCGATTCAAGCTTAGTACACAATTTAGAGCCTTACACACCATAATGTTTCGTACTTGAACTGAACAGCCTATCCTTTACTCGCTACGTTTCCTTGTACAGTACAAATCAGGTGAGTTGAGAAGCAGAGGCTATATTAATTTGGTTAGTTCTGCCTGTTTTATGTTAATTCAACTGTTGATGTGTATCTCACTGAAAGCCAAAATAGTGGCCCTGTCACGCTGTGTAAGTTGTTCACAATCTAATGGGAAATGGGAAACGATAATTGGAATTACCCACAACTCGAAACCACTTATAACCGATAGGTGGACTGTGCCTACAGAATACACAACATATGGTTGGATAGAAATGGGTCTACGTAAAGTAGGTTGAAGTCAACAAATCGGAAATGTATAGCCCATTGCATTCCACAGTACCATAATCCACTTCGGATTTAGGTGTCCGTAGGATTTATTGCAGCGATGTGATTCGTTCCCAAAGCGTTTGAAAACAGCGTACACTTCGAGCTATCATAATCTTTCAATTTAACGCGCAGATAAAAAATTAGATCCCTTATCTATATAAGGAAGATTGTCGTGCGAAAGGTTCGGTGTTTTTATAGTTGTGTGACAGTATAGTAACACTGTCCGAAGGTTGCCTTGATCGCAGTAATGTGTATTCGGTGCAGTAGTCCCGCAACCTAAATTCACTCACGAGGATCACTTGAGTAGTCGTTGTTTGGATGTGAGTCCTTCCTCCGGAGGAAGTTCTACGCTTTGTCCAGTCCTATGCTCGAAGATCATCCATAACTAGCTCACATGGGGAGAGTAGTCCCTGATGGAGAGTTTCGTTAGTCATTTGTGAGCAACCTAGGCAGATTGGTGTTACATAAAGTAAGATGTACTTGAAACTGGACAGTTTGGTGCAGCTCCCTACCCCAACGGCAAACGTGGTCCAGCTTGTGTATTAGTGTGCGAATAATGTATAAAGTTGTTAGTTAGATCAGGACAGGACTGATTGTAATCGAAGAGAGTGAGTTCTCAATAGGATGTAACCAAACTGAAAAGCTCAAGTTGCAGAACAGAAACTATTCCTGTCCGTAGGATATTTTCCGTTAATGAAGGAAACGTACACATACGTGTACAATATAATCAGTGTGATTAACTTGATGTTGGTTGCTCGCCAGGTCTGGAAAAACTATCGCGATCACAACCAACCGTTGTACACACTGTTAAGGAGTCCATTTTTTTCGTCCAAAACCGCCTCCGTCCTCGAGAAAAACGATTAATCCAATCAGAATGAGCGGAACTGTCCAGAACGGTCGAGAGGTAACCTTGGTTATTTTTTACCTGTCCGACCTTTATTCCGTTAATGCTCATTTTTGGTTTAGTGGCCTAACTATTTTTTTCGGTTACTGTCCTTCTATTTTCTGATTCGAGAATGTTTTTAGGTCACTACGCACCACATAAATACCTTGTATTTTTCGTCTTGTCGCACACGTTTTGGGACGAACAAAGCTGTTTTTGTTTGCACGCGTCTTTTGGTTTCTTGAGAGCAAATTACGGGGACAGTCGCGGTATTTTCGGGACCGAGATTTTCCGTGTTAATTATTACCAGGAGGAGAATCCGATTTTTGTCAAGCGCACTACTATATCGAGGACGAACCAGCGTATCCTTTCGAGGGTTTACAACACACTCACTCTATGGATTTCGCTGGGGTATTTTATTCCTGGCATCATGAGACAAGACGAACGATGCTAGGTAAGTTCAGTTAAACAGATAAGCTCGAGCTCTCAAGTGAAATGTTGACTGTGAACACGGTTAACAAGATATAGTCGTGTGGATTGACCCCTGATGGTTTCTGCCACTATTAATGGTGCGAAGCGTGTTTGCCTCCCAGCCCCAACCGGAGTTAAGTTAAAGTTAACCGTCAGACTAACATTTTCTTTTTCAGGGCTCAGGTGACAGCATGAAATTTGATTACCGCGTACATAGTCGCTCATTATGTATTCGACGTTTCGATGTTCAAATGGTGTTACTCAACCCAACCATCAGCGTGCCATTGTCCGCGGAAGACAGTGCCTTGTTAGAGCACAGCGTTGAGTAACTGCGCGAATGGTTGAGGCTTTCGCGATCGTGGCAACCAAATTTGAGTTGTGTAGTAAGACAAAAAACGTTTTTCCGTCCTTTTTACGGATGGATGTGTTACACTCTTGCCTGAGATCCCCAGCACCGACGAGATTGTGAACAGCTGCTCAGATTTCTGCTACTGAGGTAACAATCTGTCGACAGGTCTGTTCATGGATCGCTAGTTACCATCTCGTGTAACGAAGGTTAATGCTGCTACCGGACGCCTCGATGGATGTTTCTGAAAGAAAAACAGTCTGAAAGCGAAAACTAAGTTGTTTGTTCATAGGGCTATGATGTCCACGCTGCTGTAGAGTGGCGAACTCTGAACAACACATTATCCATTTATACGGAAGTTGATTTCCTTTCGCACAAGATGTTTAAAGTCTGTGCAGATTCTCCGGCAAGGAACGTAATTTCGAAAATGGGTACAGTTCGCCGAGCAAACACGAGTGGAATTGAGTCCATAGTTGACTGAAACGTGCACTCTGGACGAGTGAGAAGCGGATCGTGAGACAGCCGTTTTCATTGCGGTTAGAATTAAGTACACAAAATCCTGGTGATCATAAATTCCGATACTAGGGTGTCATGCAGGAAGACCTTTCACATTATAACAATGATGCTGAACCGGGTCTGCTGAAGGAATACGAGTTGGATAGGCATCCAAAACCCCAAGGAATACAAACGTGCGATAAGAGACAGGAATTGTGGGTTCCGTAGATAGTGGGGCACACAAAAGCTGTCCGTCTCGGAATAGTAAGATGAAAACGCACACCGCGAACCGTTAGAGACGACGAGTGCGTCAGGTGCAAGTAGGGTAACTCTTCTTTCAGAAGCCTGTCACAATGGGTTGCCACTTTTATCCTCTTCAGCTTTGTTAGCGCATTTTTTCCCCAAATGCTTTGTTTGATTTCTTGTTTAAAACATAAGTTCATTTGTATTCACTGTCTAATGCAAACGAACGTACTGTAGTAACTTGTCGATTATTACGTGTTCATGCTGCAACAGTATACCGAATGACTGTTCAGTGATATTGACCCCGAGTATGATGACGGATTTGTGCCTCAGTATATGTGGAAGTTTCTACAGGGACCCAGATAGTTAACCTGTATCCTGATTATAAATACTTAGAATGAAGAACCACAAACTTGGTGAATCGAATGGATTTTCGCCCCTATCCAGTACGTCAGACGACAGTTAAAAGGTATTTTCACCTGTATTATTGTTGCTACACAATGTTATACAGTAAAATTAGACGATAACGCTCCTGAAGAAGATTACCCGAAGCGGCTCAAACGCTGAACATTGCAATTCACTCGAAACGTCGTGCTATTCTCAAGCTGTAGATTATGTCGTTTGCCTCCTGTATACCGTTCAGTTCAACGTTTTCTGCTACTGGCAATCGGTCATCGTTCTGCTTATCGGTACATTCGAAATGAAAGATGGAACACCGAGAGAATGGTTATTTAGGCACTTGGGTTGATGAGTGTGACATGAGTCCATGACTCAACTAACTATTCCAAATCAAGGCCACATTGGCTTTTTGCCATTCTGTGTTTTGATTGTGCGAGACCCATCGAGGGAGCTGTTTGACTGTGTCTGTGAATGTGGGAAATCCGAAAAGCGATATGATTACGTTTCCCGCATAGATACTGAGTAATACAAGGGTCTACAGCTGTTCCCCAGTCACAGCAATTAACCCTTATTGGTTTCAGATTAACTGAGCTACTGCATTTGCATGTTGAGCGCCAGATGAGGCCTTAATTCTCATACAATTGGCTGAAAAATTACAACAAACTCAAAGGCTGACTTGGTACACATCCTCATTTAATATCAAGGAGTAGTCGTTAGATATGTTAACCTTTCAACGTACGTTTCTTTTTCAAAGGTAGGAATTTCCGTCGTAGAATAAACGTATTAAGCGTTCAACGTTGGAATACTGGAATTAGCGACCAGATTGTGAATGGTCTACCTAACGCAAACCGTACTTGTATTTGCTGTGTTGACGAGGGTGTCAGCAGAGGTTATTCAAAATGCCAATGGTTTTGTCCAGTTAAAACGGGGTTGGTTGTCGAAATAGAACAAAACATCTCGGGCACCGCTTACCACAGTTCATCGAACAGTGTGTCTCATTGGTTTCTCCACTGAACAGAGGAGCATGAGTCGTTATTAACTTATGAATGGTTGACAAGTAGTCGGGAAATTGGTTGATAAAAATTGAACTCCACCCGAATTTAGCAGCAACCCTAGCGCTCAGTTGGACGCTTCGGCCGACTTCCTCCGAAAAGAAATACAAAATTCGAAGCTTGACTCTGGTAGTCTATACTAGCTTTACTGAGAAGGACGGATAGGCAGTCACCGGTTAAATTTAAAGTGGAGGTTTTCATTGACTATACCGTAAACTTAGCATGAAGAACAGTAATCTGACGTCAAACTCGGACTGGCCCGTCTGGTTTATAAGATATGGAAGCTTGTTGAATCAACTATGATTCCCCGTGCTCACAGCGTCTTCATCAAATTTTCTTGTATTTACGGAAGCATTTTTCATATTTCACACACTTTGGGCAGGGTGGTAAATAAACATGCTACTTCTGTCCTCTGTTATGCTAGCACTATATTGTGTTATTAACAGTTCGAACTAACAGAAAGGACTTTGTTGACTATTGTTCCTGTAGGTGGTGTCGGTATTGCGTTGTGAACATCATGCTTTCTAGAACGAGTTCTGGTAACTGCTGAGTCTCTGCTAGGGATCATTGGACAACTTGTGCATTATTCGCAAGTTAATGTATTCAGGTAGAACATTAGGTCAATGGTGCAGTAGTCGACGAGGTTGTCTCATGAAAGTGTGGTCAGAGTTCTAATCCCGGACTTGACAAGGATATGGACTGGTGACATGCTCTGACAAGGACGAAACTTGAGTCTAGTGCTCTTTTGTGGGAGAGTCTGGTTGAAAAATCCACCAAACTGTGAAGGCTGTTATTAAATATGCCGTTTTCAGCTATAATTATAAATCCTCAATCCATCTCAAGTTTGCTCTAAGGCGATCATATTGCTATGAAATTGGATTTGATAGTCGATAGTACAATTCACCTGAACCTTCTGACCAAAATTCCAGCTCATGAAGCAGTGGTGCTTCTAGTTCTGTGTCGTCTCATTCTTGTCCGATTTTACTTGACTGGTTAGGGTTGTTTATTCGCGAACTTCAACTGTCACCGCGAAACAACTGTGCCTAGTTCACACAACCTTCGTTTTTTGGTTCTTCTTGTTGTCCACAATTTTCCTACTTCATGGTTTGATCACTTTCAGCAGTAAGATTGAGATCGTTTATTGGATCTCTGACTATCCACATCTACCATATGCATCACAACTAAAACACGTTCAATTTTCATTAACTAGCTCACTCATATTTATAACAATTTCCTTATCTAGACGTGATCTGTAGCAGGAGAGTTCAGATCACGTTCGAACGATGATGGTTTTACTGATGAGTAGTCGGGGATTTGGTTAATTTCAAGTTGAACATCACCCACAATTGATCGCAGCTGTCGCATTCCCATAGACTTTCCAGTCGGCCCCTTTCGAAAAGAAGCACTAGACTCGAGTTTCGCTCTCATTAGAGCTCGTCAGTAGTGCATATCCTTGCCACTGCCGGGACTAGAACTCCGGCCATGCTTTCATGAGGCAACCGTGTTTACCACTGCGCCATTGACCTCACATTAGGCACGACCGAATTATCATATGTGAACGCTCAACCACTTTCGCTTGTGAGTAATGATCAGGTTGCCCGATCGTCTCGAGAGGAGACACAGTTACTGTCTGTTAACTCCAATCGATAACCCCGCGATTAGGACTTCCTGACAGGTCGAAATCTCCGATCTCATTAAACCTGTTAGGCGATATTTCAGATTACTGATGAGTAGTCTGATATTTGGTTAATTTCAGGTTGAACATCATGGTGGTTTTTTACATTTTTATACTCACCCCAATAATCCCTGACCGGTTGCACCTTTGTGATGTCTCGTATCAGACCGCGAAGGCAGTGATCATTAACGTCACAAACAATGTGTGTGTGTGTGTGTGTAAGCAAAGTGCATAAGAACCTCGATTAGTAACCCGAGGGCTTTCATTTCGAACTTCGATCCGATTGCCATCCTCGCCTGATTAGTTACAACATTAGGGAAACTGGATGACACGGAGGAATGTCGCTAATAATTCGGTACCATGACAGAACTACACGTTAAACTCCTCAAGATCAGTATGTAATCTTAGTCAAGAAAATGAACAAGGTAGTCCGCAGTGCTCAAACTGTATGGATTGGCTGTGTTTACACTTCAATACTTGTTACTTTTTTACTTTAGGGGTTGTATTACCCACTAGGGGGTAAATAAATAAACTTGTTGTCTTCATTTGTTGATGGTTGCATCGCTAGCTTGACCTTTGCAGAATACGGAGTTATTCAGTCGGTCACCATATCCCAGTCAACTCCCCGATCGTGAAAATTTACTAGTTTGTCTGACCCGCCAAAATTCCATCGAACTCGGTATGTTGACTAACGGAGGAGAAAATAATATCTGACGATCGACTGAGAGGTGGGAGATAGACTGATTAGCCAACTCATGATGTTTATCTGTTTGGCATGGTCACTGGGCTGCTTTATCTCAATGTAATAGAATACCTTTTGAATTGGCCTGTTTGAATAGTTTTCACAACTACGTAATATCACGAGGCACTGCCTAGAGTAGATTGACAAGGTTCGAAGACACAATTGCAAATAAAGCAAGGATACATTAAAAAGCATTTGAACAGTTCTCAGCTGAGTTTCGATAAGATAATATTCAACAAGGGAGCCAAAACTCCTTATTCTCAAGTAAGAGAGCAAATTCCTAGTTACGGCATTACAAATCTATATTTGGGTTCATTGTTTGGGATGATATGTTTAGTCAGACGATGTAACCAGGACCTTACAAGCTACGATGACAAGCGATTAGTTTACTAATCGTCTGTATTCAGGAACTGTTCACCTAGGCGAGTTAAGCAACAAAACCGTGCACTCTTCATGTCTGGTCCACTATGGACCACACCATCCTTGTCTGGTCAATGCAGGCTGAGCATCAAAAACTTCCCTGTATTCTAATCCAGTGTATAACGTGGGGGAGTAGGTAGTTTTCCTCTAGGCTAAATGACTACCACAATGACCTTAGATTAAGATATCAGCTGTAGGAACTGGTCGCATTCCAATATGCTTCAGGACGGTCACGACAGGAATACACATTTCCTAACGGCTATACGCACCAAAAAACAGTTATTTTTCAGAGTAAACGCGACAGAAACAGTAAAAACACTGATGTGAATAAAGCGTTTTGCTGGAGTCAGTTCAACAAGAAGACAACTGGATGCATGATTCTAAATTAAATGCCATTGTTCTCAGCCATTTCATTCCCAAATGTTCATTGCTAGATCACTTTTATCTCAAACGACAGACTATTTGGCGCTCAACGGCAATGTACCTCGTTTTCTGGAGGGGGAGGGGGCCTCTGGTCCTAGCGATCGCGTAGTAATCAATCCTCGCAATACGTATGACTGAATTATCATAGTTAAGAGTCCGGTCGTAATAGCTTGTGAGTAATTCTCACGTTGTGCTGTTGAAAATCACCAACTATGCGCCTGTGATCAACCCCTTTTGTTCAATAGGTTCAATGAGATTGGTGTGTAACTGAATCCAGATGTGAAATTTCTTAGTTGTTGGCTTCCTAGTTCACCTGATAAAGCACCTGTTGCGTCCAGGCACTCCATGTCTGTTACTGATTCGAGTCCAGCCGAAGTATAAAGTTCTAATAGTTGGATCTCTTTTAAATTACCTAATCTGCCTAACTATTTGCTAGTAACATGGACCCAATAACGCCAAATTTCAGTATGTTGCAGAGGTGGCTACTGTTTCCTCTTTCGGCACAAACCATATTCACTATACTCACCCACAAGCCAATAGGTGTGAAGTTTGCAAATAATGATTCTATCAAGCAGAACATGAGATCAGTACATCACTGGTTACCACAACTATCTCACTAGCGCGATTTCTCGAGTTCAATATCTTGTCTGGACGACGGAAACACATCAGCTGAACTTCAGCAATAGTGGAACTCCAATCTAGTGCATCTATATACAAAGGCGTATTTGAAAATAAAGGCTGTAATAAACTTTTTTTCGACTACTCAGAGGTTGGTACGACTGCGTCGGCATGTATTCTCCCATATTGCAACTTGGTAAGAACTATAGAAGACCTAAATTGTGCTTGCAATGTAGTGCTCATTCTAAAATCGACATTCATGTCCAACTTGTGCTTTCATCGTTCGCAGCTAGAGTGCACAAAGTGAAACGGCTTAATCCTCACTTTGCGCCCTTGTGACTCCATCCAGTGCATAGTAGCAATTCAAAGCGTACAATGTCCATCACACCAACGGAGTGTAAACAAGCAACACCTATCCGTAGACTGCCTTTATATAAATTCAATACATTACACGTTTACTTGACAAGGTCTGCAAGTAGTAATGCAGTTATGTCTAGAAATAATGCTGTCTGTTCTTGGCTATGTTACACGTACCTCGTCATTCGTAACTACCCGTATTTGACTGAACTCATACAATGGACTTGAATGCATCGTCAAACCAGCATTATTCATAACTCTGGTAAGTGCACATGCTTGAAAACCTGTACGCTAAACATAGTGAATGAATGCACAAAATACATCCTGTCGAATCAAATTGCTGCGGAACTGTTAGCCTGTTGACACAACCTGAATACATTGTTCTGTTCACATCGATCTAAGCGAGTAGGATGCTCGGTAAGTGTTACCAGAATGGTCGCCCTGTTGGTTTCCACAGGTTTTCTGAAATCTGTCAGGATGACAAAGCACCTAGGCGTAGTTGTGTGTGTAGGTGACTGGGTTGGCGGGGCCTGGTAATGCTGTGGTTCCACACATCGACATTCACTTGGCTATCGCGTGGATACCCATGTATGGATCGATTTCTGACCTATCCATTGGACCATTGAGACATACGGAGCACACGAACGAGTCCAGACCGATCAGACATGTCTCATTTTGTCTCTCTGTCTATCTGTGTGAGCAGAAGCCGGTAGTTGGCCGTTACTAGCACGACGGACTTCATTGGGGTCGGCCGATCATCCACGTCAAACCAGACAATTGTTGATCGTCATTCGTCATGCAAGCACAAGCACGCACAAGCATACATTCAATGACAACATGCTTATACGTTGCACAGCTATCTGATAGGCTAGACTTCAACGAAGAGTTCACTAACCGGATTACAATGGTAGTAACGACGTTGCTCATCGAAATAATCATTGGTGCTATCTCGTCAAAATTAAAGTCTCAGACTAGCCCGATTGTTATACCACAATCTATCGTGTAAATTAAGTAGACAATCCCTAATTGAATTCGTAACTACGACATGCAAAATTATAACTAAGTTGGCTTGAATGATACTAACGATTTACCAGCATAACGACTTTTGTTCATTGAAATGAGTCTACTGTGTGATACCAACTATACACCAGACAGTCAGCGGTTCGATGGTAACTTGCTCTGTTGAACGGATAACATATGGAGATACTAAAACCAGCCGGTATGCACAGCCATTAAGTGCACAAGACCTCGATTAGTAACCCGGGGCTTTCCATTTCGAACTTCGATCCGATTGCCATCCTCGCCTGATTAGTTACAACACTAGGGAAACGGGATGACACGGAGGAGTGTCAGGCTAATAATTCGGTACCATGACTGAACTATCACGTTAAACTCCTCAAGATCAGTATGTAATCTTAGTCAAGAAAATGAACAAGGTAGTCCGCAGTGCTCAAACTGTATGGATTGGCTGTGTTTACACTTCAATACACTTGATCTCAGTTGTTACTTTTTTTTACTTGAGGGTTGTATATTCACTTACTAGGGATAAACAAATAAACTTGTTGTTTTCACTTGTTGATGGTTGCATCGCTAGCTTGACCTTTGCAGAATACGGATTATTCAGCCGGTCACCATATCGCAGTCAACCCCGATCGTAAAATTTACTAGTTTGTCTGACCCGCAAAAATTCCATCTAACTCGGTATGTTGACTAACGGAGGAG
>LOND01004640.1:7801-18054 GCA_014220965.1 Paragonimus kellicotti
GTTTGATTTGTGAATGCGTTTGTTGTCATGTAATGTCTGCGTTTATGTCCCTTAGAAAAGAAGACGTTCTACACGAACTCATCCACTCGCGCATTCATTCGGTTTACATTGCGTTGAAACTAGGTTATAGTCGCGTCTAGTTAAAACAAATTCTGTTCACCAGAATAGTGATTTTAGTATGAATGTACAACCATAACTATTACACGTTAATCTAACGAAAACGTCAATCAACTGACTTGTTAAGAAGTATGTCACAAATTGAATCACCGGATCTTACGGACAACTAACAGATTGTGTTTTTGTGATGTTGATAAGTGGAAATGAACCGAGAATGAAGGAGGTTGATAGGTTCAGAATGGATTCAGTTTCGTCGCAAATATTAATTTGCTTGAAATTAATAGAATTGGTCAGGATTGTACAGGAAACACCACTGTATTTGGAAATATGTTTACAAGTATGTTTACAAGTGCTCAGTACATGACCTTCTAATTAATGTTCTTTGATGGACTTATCTGAAACGAAATTGTAGCGCCAGCTCAAAGTTTACGTTACCTGCCATGTGCCGTTGCCTGTTTTTTGAACTGTCATGTTTGAGTGCTGGTGTTCTGTGAATTTTATTTACTTATTGATGTAGTGAAGGTGTTTGCGTGATTTATCCACAATAGAATGTTACTTTGTGAAGACGAGCACTGCTATTTTTTTAAAATTCATGAACGCTCCGGTTGGATTTTCTTCAACGTTAAACAGGTTCGTACTATGTCAAGATACGGCGACCTATATCTGAAATAAAAAAACCTCGTTGCGATGCAATTATTTGTGTGCCAACTTGCCAGAGTTCGATACTTGACGAACGTAGATATTTTTACATATACAGTCTCAGATTCCGTGCCATCTATTTCAAGTCCCTGTCATCGTCCGAGTCTGAACTTCGGAGCAGAAGTATTAAGCTCTTTTTTTGTCATTGCAAGTGGTGCATCGTCTTGTCTTCATGGACTCGGCTATTACACTTCCAATTTGCGTTAAAGGTTATGTTATTGCGTCATATCTAGCGTTTTACACGTATCATTTTGGTTTCCTGTAGTCATCTAATGAGCATTAGCTAATGAATGTGTCACAGTCATAAGAAGAATGAAGTCTTGTTTATGTTTTTTTTCCACGAGATTTATGATTGTCTCTTCTGAAAATTGAGATATTGCATTTCTAATTCATCCTAAAAGACTTGTGTTATTATAGTAGAGTGAGCTAACGTTTGCAGTTTGTTCTGTCGTAGTCATCCGACAAACATTAGCTCATTAAGGTCTCATCGTTTTAACAAGAAGGAAGTCTATTTTAGGCTTGTTATACGGATGTGATCGTGTGTCTACTCTGTAAGGTGATATATTTTGCATTCAGTTCAGTCCGAGAAAAATTGTATTATCATTGCGCTGACTTTTACGTTCAAGTTGTAGTTAGACTTCTTGCAGTTATGTCAAGTCTCAGTGACCGTAATTACAGTCTATCCAAGAAAATCGTGACGTGGACTGACTTGTTTACTGTAATATCTCATTACAGATATGAGCGATAAATTGTGCTCTAGGTCTACCCATCTGGAAGTAACGGAGCGGATCCATAGAAGTTCCTTAAAAACACGTCTCATTATTACACCGGAGACTACAACTACAAGTGTCAACTGCATGCTCAATCACAAAAGCATATCATAACTAATGTTTGCCTTCAATTTTCCAGGCCAACTTCAGGTTCAGATCCCCACGAATCAATCGTTTATTTAGGACTAACCAGACTCCAGATTGCTATGCTATTTACAATAAAGCTATGTACATTGACTTTTCTATTCAGTGTACATAATTGTTTGATGAGATAAGAAGTGACATACTAAGCTCTGTCCATAGTGGGTTTAGTTGACAATCAGTACGACGTTTTGAGATTTATAAACCTTTGTAAGCATTTGTTAGTTGAAATCTGATCACATCAACACCCACCCGGAATTTCAATACCCAGGATGCGGCATTTTTCATCCTACATCGGTTACACATGACTGAAAGTGAATTGAACTGTGGCTTCTACGTATGAGTAAACTATCACATATAGATATTTAACCTCTGAGTGATCCTCAGACTGTCTGGATATCTTGACAGAGTTAGTGGAGAACATTCAGCTTTATCTACCGATACACCATTGAGCTCTACTTTGTTAAGTTGGAGTTAATGAATAGACAACGATTACAACTACTAATAAATACTGATGAGTGGTCGGGGATTTGGTTACTTTCAAGTTGAACATCACCCACAATTGATCACAGCTGTCGTATTTCCACAGACTTCCAGTCGGCCCCTTTCGAAACTTTCGCTGTCATTAGAGCTCGTCAGTAGTGCATATTCTTGCCAATGGCTAGACGATGCCGAGGTGATCGGGCAACCTGATCAGTACTCACGAACGAAAGTGGTTGATCGTTTGCATATGATAATTCGGTGGTGCCTCATGTGAGGTCGAATGGCGCAGTGGTCAACGCGTTTGCCTCATGAAAGCGTGATCGGAGTTCTAGTCCCGGCAGTGGCAAGGATATGCACTACTGACGAGCTCTAATGAGAGCGAAACTCGAGTCTAGTGCTTCTTTTCGAAAGGGGTCGACTGGGCTGTCTGTGGGAATGCGACAGCTGCGATGGGTGATGTTCAACTTGAGATACTGATAAGTAGTCGGACATTTGGATCATTACAAGTCAGATAAATTTGATGGCTGCTTAATTTGCGGTAACAAATGGTCCCTCGAGTTCTTTAAAATTCTCAACGTTGTGTAACAGGATCAGTGGGTCAGTCGCGGGGTTCCCCACTATATCTAAAAATATAGTAGCGATTGCTTCTCTGGGAACGTTTTGGATTATCTGACCACCACTTATGTTTTTTCGGGTTAACCTTCCAATATAGTGTTTGTTTCGGGGCTGAATGAAATGAGTTTGCTGCAGATCCAAAAAAAGTTTTGCCATATAAATAGCTTGCTTTTCGGTCTTTTGGAACATTGCCTTAGTTTGATTACCATTCTTCAGACATACTGCAGAGGTAAAGCGCGATAAAAGATAACCAGTGCATATGCAAGTGACCGTATGTTTCTGAAGATTAACGAGACATTAGTGCACAAGAGGATGTATGTCAGCTTGTACAAGGAGGAAAGACGAACGAAATGAACTAAGTCAGTCAACTGAGCTTGAGTAACCTCTAGCCTGCATGGCTCACGTACGTTCAAAAATGCATTCACAAGTCACACAACGGAAGATGGTGAAGGTCAAATGAACGAAACGTTAAGAAAATATGATCTCAAGAGGAATTATAAGCATGAACTCTGTCAGTATTCAATGTGTAGACTAAATGTTATTGATAGAACACATCTTGTTCTGTAGTTCATAGGAGTGTCCGCTAATTGAAAACTCTGTCGAGGCGTGGTTCCTGTCAATTAGTTGTTTGAACTCAACCATGTATGCAGTCATAACTACTCCCTTAGGAAGGACATTTCAGTATCGGATTGAGAACGTGAGTTGGGTACGCGACCAACCAATCTGAAGCCTTTTCTGTTAGAAATTTAATTCAACGTATTTAACGCATAAATAAGTACGTTGGTCTATGTGGATGGAATATTTTAGTTGCAACTACTTTTAATCTCAATTTACTGCGGATGAATGACCAATGATCCGTATCGCGGTTAATGTCCACATCATCTGGATTCCTACATTTACTCGTAAAACGTTACCTAACGTGTTCTGGGCAGAGTTTTGACAATTTACCGGTTCTGCACCTAAGGCGTTCCGATCTAGTTAATTCAACCCTAATGTGAATACCTCCTAAATGTTTTATCAAGATTTTGGAAGCTGTTGGTAGAACCCTTCTCAGATATTATGGAGAGACATCTGTTAACCTAGTAGACCTTGGGTAATCAGTGCGTTGTGTGAATATCCTGGAAAGTCTTTACAGCTTAAGAATACTGATACTATTTGTCCTAGAGTGTTGAGAATAATGCTCCGTGGTTAGATTTCAGGCGTTGAATTTCTAAGAGTGGAAAAGTCACCCACTGTGTTTATACTAACGATAAAGGACGTCCATTTAATGTTTTTTAACGAAGGTAAATAATGTTGTGTGGCAGTGTTTGTTTTTACCAGTCCTTTCAGCTTCGGTTTTATACCATCGAAATGGAAATTATTGCCCCAGGACTTTGACAGCATTGTCAACCCTGGACTGGAAACTGAACTTCTGGAGCTACTGAATCACGAATGATGATTGTGCGGAAAGTAAATTTGTAGCTAATATTGGTAAGGCTAGTGCAAGTTCGAAGATGAGGCACGTTGGATCACACATTTAATTTATTCGGAACGGACTTCCTATCTCCATCATAAAATTTCCCATATCGTGTATTCGTTTCCAGTCCTCTAACTTGCTTGGGGAATGCTTAGCTGACAATCTGGAAACAGAACTAAAGACAGCGACCACCAGTTGCAGGTAATTTTCACCATTCGGACATCTAGGCTCATCCCTCATCTGCTTGGTGACCATAGGACGATGGTTGATAATCGAAATCAGTGTGTAAACTTTGTCGTTTTCATTCGGAAGCAGTCAGAAACAGGGGGTAATAAATGAAGCGAGACGACGGCATCAGAACCACTCTCGTCCGTGAGTGCAACCTCATCCTTTTACGGAACTCGGTTGCTTGTTTGTGGTCATGTATTGCATATATAGGACGCGTGCAACTTGATCAACACAAGTTGCAAACTTAGTCATGGGGGATGTTATACTTTAGATTTCATCCACTCTCCTTTTTCTCTCGCTACTGTAACCGTTTTTTATTGTAAGTTTTTAAATGTTTTTGTTTTGCATACACAGTTTATCTTGTGTAGAGACTTCAGCAATAGTGGTTGTTGTAATGGTTTCAAAACTGAAGGTAATTAGCTCACGAAATTTAAGAACCACACCATCAAGGAAATTAAGCAGAATATTGTTTAATCAGTTTACATTGTGTAATTCTTCCTCTTCCATTCTATAACTCTGTGATACATTCACTTGTCAGGAACAGAGACCTGATGGAAAGTGTCTTTATTGCTCACATTCTGAACCTTCCGTCGTTACTAGTTAGAATTGATAGTGTGTGGACATTTCTGAATTAGAAAGTTCCTTCGTTCAAAGACACTTCATTTAAGTTAATTATATACTGTTCAAAATGAACGGAGTGAGTGCGATGTGTATCAGAATGATTAACCTTGGTGCAACGTGTGCCACAGCAACTTGTGAATTTCATGATGAAAACGCTCTAGGAAACTTTAAAAAATTTCTGACTGTGTGCATCTTGAAATTTGATCTAAACTCGATCGGAAACCTAGTGGACATCTGATCCGCGAAATTCGACAAAACCGAAGTGAACGTCGGTTGGGTGGTTGGATGTTATATCCATTATACCTGGATTTTCAACATATGTCTGTAGGTTTATCCATCAGGCACCAGTAGCGTTTGATTAAATAAACTGGTAGATTTGAGCTCGGCTACTGACAGCAGAGTAGGTCTGCTTCCCTCGGAAATTAATAGGTATTGAGCCACCCGCGGGGGTGGATACTTCAGTTGACGAAGTAAATTTCTGTACGATCTGCAGACACTAAGTCTTTTCTCCGTAAAGGCACCTTCATTAAGATCCCTAACAAACTGTGCTGATGATGATCGACCTAATTATTTCCCATGTGCTAGGACTGAGACGAAAGTAGCCACGTGAATTAACTCAGTAACATTCATGTGGGTTTAAACAATTCACTTAAACATACGCTTCAAATAAACTACTACAGACATTTAATATTCGCAGTGAGTCCATATTTAACTGAGAAACATGCAAGATAAATATAGCACCGCTTTAAAACCTATCGCTCACTGGGTTTTGTTGTAGATGCTCAATCATTCCCAAACGTATTTTGGCAGCAAATCGTATATTCAGCATTTAGTGTCATCGAAATCATGTCATTCTCAAATTTCTTGTTGTGAAGCCCCTGGGCACTTCACGAAACTCAGAAAAATCTCCCTTTCCACGTCAAGTGTATTTCTGACAAGGCGAATTCATCTGGCTACAAAACGTTTGAGTGATATGTGAACCCAAGTTAAACTGGCTACGCGAAAATCTGGGGTCTTTGTTGCTATTAGAAGACTTCGACTGCCTAAATGAGAAATCATTGAAATTCAAGTTGGTCCGTGGAGAGTGTGTTAAACTGAGATATGTACGTAAGTTGAAAATGTTTTTTTTTTAATGCTGCTGCCTATGTTTAGTGCAGTCGAAAGTGACCCCTGTAAATTCCGTTGTCTTGTTAGTATTGTCGATTGTATAACGTGCTGTTCTAGAAAAGGGTTTGAATCATGCTGTATGCAGATCACAGTTAAAGGCAGAATGGATTACTCTAGATAATGAACCGGCACATTCCTGCTTACTACTAGAGGATGCAAAGAATATACATTTGTAGCTGGTTATGACTCTTAGATATTAACAAGAAAGGACCTATAACCATATGAAAGTGCACCAATGAAGGCCCTGAGATCAGATGTGACTCATGTTATTACCAAAATGGACAAAGGTAACGTCATTGTCATATTGAATAGAACAACCTATGAAGCGGAAGTAGAGTACCTACGAGAAGGACCTTACAGAAGAGCTGGGAATATAGCTGCATCTTTGGTTATGAATAGGAATAATGACTAGGCAAGCAACTATTTGCCTATGGCGAAAGACAATCTAGGACAAGGAAAATGGTATAGTTTATATCCGAGATTCACATTAACCTGAACTATATGTAGACTTGCAAAAATTCATTAAGCCCATGTGTCTCTCAGGTCTATTGTTATCGGGACTGGCCCTCCATCACATGAGCTTACAAACTGTTTGGTAGCAATTTTTCGGCAACTCACAGGGAAATCAAATCGTTCTAACATGAACTCATGACTTTGTACATGGAATTAGTTCACTTTTTGTCCAATATGATGAATTAGTCGTTAATTATGATGTCCCATCACTATCTGCCAATGTACCGCAGGCAACAGTATTAGAAACAACCAGATAGTTGTCATTATGCGACGCCACTTTGGATTGAAAAACAAACTCGGTTACTGATCAGATAGTAGCTAGAATATTTGTATGCTTACGTATGAACCTTTTTGTTTACAAGACAAAATTATGTATTCAAAAACAAGAGCTACCCAACATCTCCTGTTTTGGCAAAAATTTATATGGAACAATTTGAGGAGAAGGCATTGAGTCGATCGGGAAGCTCATCAAAGGTTTACTGGTACTACGTAGACGACGCTCTTGTTATTGTGAAACAAGAACAGGGTTAGACCTCAAAAACAGGTGGACAGTGTAACTGAAATTTAACGAATCCTACTCGCCATTTTTGGACTGTCTGGTTCCTGAAATTACACGTTGTCTCGAGATCCCCCTCTATCATAAAACCACAGAAGTACCTAATGTTCTGGCTATAAATTTGCTCACCCTAAACAGGTTTATGGTACACTTGCATGGTCACTGTTCCGTAGGGCCTTGCATCTATGCAATGATGTGGTTGATAAAAGGATGGCATAGAAAGAAGTGATGGTTACGGTAATAAACGGAGGTTACCCCAAACAGTTTCGTTATTGACAATTAAAACGGGCACGCAACCGGTTACCGAAGACATCGGGAGAATGGAAAAACACCGCTGTTATTTAATCTAAGGAAAAAACGTCAGCGGCTATTCATAGGGTTTCGAACGATGTAGGTATCAGGATAATTTTCGGAAGAGGACAACAACGCAAAATCTTGGTGTACCACAGGCGCCCCTAGCATTTTCAGAGAACTAGCAATAGTGTAGACAGAACAATATGCAAGAACTGGTGACAATTTTATATTGAGGCAGATGGCAGCAGAACTTAGAACTAGGGCAAATAAACTTGAAAGGAATTTCAGAAAATCACCACGAATTCTATTGGAGCACCAGGCCATGATCAGGGATTCCACAGTCGCTGATCAGGCGTTTGACATAGTTCACGATGCTGATCTGGAAAATGTTGAGATAATAAGACGAGATTTTTGAACCACACAAGAGCGCTTAGTTGCAGAGGCCATCGAAACTACAAAGATCAAATGCGCCCTATACAGAGTTGACGGGGCTGAACTCTCTGTCACATGGCGACCTGTCTTGGGTCGATCGAACTGGCTTGCACTGATGACTGGAAGAGGTAATCCTCTCAACACCTCAAGATTATGATTTTCTCATCTGATTTCCTCGAAAAGCAACTAAACCTTCGTTGGACCTATCTAGCAAACTACATCCATTTCGTTTCCATCCAGCTGTAATCATTAATTCGAATCTAATATTGACCCCTGCCTGTGTACACTTTACTCACGACCTGTTGCCCTCTGCTTTGTTTGTGTCTAGCTTGACTTACATACCACTAAATTTGTAACTGGTTCATCTGGTCTGGATGGAAACGTTACCAATAAAACAATTCACCGATTGCCCAGAAGTTGTAATGAAATTTTGTTGTTCAATATTTCAAACCCAAAAGAGTGTGTTCACGTTTTTCATAAAACAGGACAGACAGCTCATCGATTCAGGTTTATGTGCAAGATCAGAAATCCTGAGATTGGTCGGTTTCTCGGAGGAGCATTAATTGCACGATTTCGGAGCTAACAAGACAAAGTTTGTGTAGATATGTGGAATTGTGGAATAATAATCTAAATATATTTAACGGGTGGTGGGTATAGTTTAATTTGAGTTTGCTAACACTGAGAAATAGACAAAGCTTATATAAATTTGAACCGATCAGCTGGTTGCAGTACGCTTATTGATTGTAATAAAAGAAATCTGAACTACTCAATGACCGGTGCATGACCACACCCTGACATCAGGAGGGTTAACAAATTCGTGAAGTTTATTCATCTTGTACCATCATCTGCAGTACACGTGTGACTAATACTTCAGTGGTGGGTTCTCTGATTCTGGTTTTCAACATTTGGTAAAATTTGGCGGAACGTACGTTTACTCTCAACCTTGCTTCAGATAATAAACAACGAATGAACCGGAAACAACTAGAGTGCATTTTCCTGATTGATATTGAAACTTGTTACTTGTTTTTGTTCGTTTCGCCCTGACAACCCTGTTCCATATAAATGTTATGTAATTAGCCTGATGATGAATAACCGAAAACGAGCTTGTTCGCTACACTATTGTTTTCTGATGATATTGGTAGGTTTCATACCTTTGAGGATCTCTGATGGACACATTAGTTCTTCCATTTTATCGCTGAATACTTTAATGAGATGTGGAGATGAGGCGCGGAACGTGTGCACTTCTGTGTTGTCTGTGCTGTCCATGCAGAAGAACAAATAATCACAGTCACTGTAACCTTGAAAAAGCACCGGCCTAACACATTCGACTTCATTCTATGTGATCCATGAAAACATTTCACTAGAAAACTATTTCAGTTGATCATGCCGCGTAATGATCAAATAGGTTATTTTTGCCCTACGGGTGTATACGAATGCCGGTCATATAGCATGTTAGAAGGCAGAACTGCGCGTCATTGAACCGTCCTTAAACTTCATTATGGATTGCTGAGAACCGACACAGAAATCAATAAATGTAGGCGTTACAAGTGGACTCGATCAGATTACACTCGCAGGAATAAAGCCTTTTGCATTAAATCATTGACGAGATAAACCCACTTGGAAATCCGACACGAATGTTGTGTAATCTGACACCGCAGATGCCTACTAGTGTCCCATAGATCCATTTCGAACAGTTGATAATACCAGGTAATGTTGGACAAAATACAGATATATTCGTAACCATGCACGCATTATTATCGAAAACTGGATACACTCATCCAATTGAAAATAAAATTATTCTGACATATTTGTGAGGAACGAGTTTCATTAGGATGTCGAAATCAACGTAAGAGTTTCAAGCACGTCAAAAGATGAAGAAAAAGCAGACAAGTTATTTTCACCGCTAAGCATAAAACCGCCAGGCAATCGAGTTTTACTATAAAATAAAATTAATGGAATCTGTTATGGCTGTAATGACCGTGAGAAGGTAAACATATTAGGCTATACATTTACGTTAATCTTATTTGTTGAACAAGCTGTCTGCTTTGTACAGTCTGCTTTCATTAGATATACACACACGGTTGAATTCCATGTTGTGGATATTCTTATCAGTTCCAGAAGGTTGAAATCGTTACGGTTTAACAGAAGTTTCAAGTTCCAT
>LOND01004641.1:15567-25976 GCA_014220965.1 Paragonimus kellicotti
AGAACGAGTCCATAACATTATCCAGGTGTCGCTCTCTTCGGCATTTGAAGATTTGTCGTTTCACACTAACCACAAATCCTTCATCGTGACCATTTGGCTGGGAATGATAGCACGGCGTTTTTAAATGCACAATAGGATTTTAGTAGAAAAATTCTGTGAACTCGTTAGATCTGAACCGAACACTGTTATTTGAAGCTAGGACCTCGAGGATCTCTGCATAATAGGCTTTTCAGATGACGAAAGGTAGAGTTCTTAGTTGATCTTTCTGTGATACCAACTCCCACCCACTTAGGATGCGAGTCGAAAAAGATCAGACGACAAACACTGATTGGTCTAACAAAATTAATCTGGACTAGGTTCCATGGTTTTCTCTCGAGCGGCTAAGGCTGTGATTAGACTCGTGAAGGTAAGTTCGAAACCACTGCAAGTTGACGGCACAATCTAACCAACCCATGCACGTCTCGACCCATAAAAGGTCAGTAAAAGTGACCGCACACCAAGAATGTCACCTTAGTCAACCTTGAAGATGTCTCGCGGAACTGGCCTTAAACTTGGTTTAAGTGAGTTCAATGCTACTCTTCTTTCACCTAACAGAACACATTCATCCAGGATTGACAGTGAATCGCATCGTATGAACATATTTTACAGTTGATGTTCGGGAATTTTCCTTGCTTAAAATAGTTGAAATGCATGATGATATAATTAACACTAGAAACCCCTTTAATAATGACTGCAGTAATTATCAGACATGCAACAGCGTCTGCAAGCAAGCGCTGAACTTCTTTTACAAGTTGCTAGATACAATAGCCGATTCAATGTCCGTTTTATTTTTCGTAGTAATCGAACGTGAAAATACGTCTGCGTGTTCAAATTCTGATGAAAACCTATGCTCGAAATCGAAGTCACAGCCAGGTCCATCTTTGAAAGTGGTTGACAGAGTGTGCTCGAATGTTTTCCTGTTACTAAAAATGATCAATAGTTTACGATCAGTCTGAAGTGAACATTTTCTACCATGAATCATTTTGCGAAATTCGCGTGGAGTGAAAATGAGGATAAATGCTTCTTTCTCAATTTGATTATAATTCCGTCTTGCAGAGGTCAGCAACCTGGCGATGACAAAATTAAGCGTGTGGACTCGAAAGCTGTTTGATGTTCAAGTGTCTATTTCAACCTAGAATTGTGCAACGTATTCAATGGAGCCCGATACACATAAATGTCAGATACAACTTCGATGTATCGATTAACCATGCCAAAATATCACTGAAGGATAGATATTCCGCAAATGACTAACTTTTTTTTATGAACATGGATATCGTCCACTAATTAACAACAAAACCCAAGTAACATCGCCCACACAGTTTAACGTTCCTTGCAATAATCATTTAACCAATAGAGACACTACAAGCTCGGTTGCCAGTAGGCTGAAGCTCTGGACAGTCTAAAGCTACCCACAGACAACGTGTGATAATAGTAATGTTTGAAGCAGAATCAAATTGGAATGGAAAACAACAATGATGTGCATGAATTGACGTGTAGGGACAATGGAGGATGCATTAAACATTTCGGTATGACTAGCTGGATGTTTGCAGGCGAAGGTCATTTCGACTGAGGATCTGCCTGTTTATTACGATAACAACACGTGTGTTCGTATCCTCTTCGATCACAAAGATTCTCAGTTGAGTTTACATAGAGACAACCTCACAAAATACCTACCTCCACATTTTTAGCATGTAGTGGTGGGTTTAGATTAACGGCTACAAGAAGGACCGGAAAGTGGAATACGCGGTCTAGATGCAGTTGGTGTAAGCTGTAGTGGAATAGCTTCTTTGATCATTGTCGTCAAACCGAAGGCAACTTTTACACTAGTCAACCTTTGTTACTATCTAAAGGGTGAGCTCTGACAAACCGTCAAGCTTCGACAGAGTGGGATTCCGGATATTAGCTCCGAACGACGGCTACAGCTCACTCACAAAAAAAGCCTGAACCGATCCACTGTAAGTTCCTTCAGTTTGAACCGTTCGACATATAAATGGATTCTACCAACAGTGGACATAAAGTCCTTCGGTTCTTGTTTCCTGACCTGCAAGCCCATGTATCGAATACAAAACAGCCAAGAACGGGCACCAAATAGTTGTGGGACAGAATTAAACTGGCAAGGTTCAGCAATACTGACGAGCCTTAACAAGAGCGGAACTCGAGTCTGGTGCTTCTTTTCGAAAGGGGTTGACTGGAATGTCTATGGGAATGTAACAGCTGCGATCAATTGTGAGTGATGTTCAATTTACATAACTTAGCTTATTTCTGGCGTTCAACAACACACAGTTTGTGCATCCGTTACCCCGACTTGCCACTGCCTTCCTAAGCTGCACAATCCATACCGAATGTATGCCAAAACCTTGTGAACCACGACACGAACAGTATACCTGAGTCTGATTCATATCAAAACTCTGTGACGTTACTGACGAAGATGAGATGTTTCTATTGTTTTATACTTCATTTAGACAATCGTGCGTAACTATTGCATTAGACCATACTGTACAAATCTTTGACTTGATGAAAAAAATCGGTGAAACGCATCTTCGAATAAATCTTACCACGCGCATGTGTTACTTCTTACAACGCCTGCTGAAACATTTCACTATCAGATTGTACTTCAGGTCCACTGTTTTGCATTAAGTACGTTCGGAACACCTCGACTAACTCTCAATAACATCCGACGTTTTATAGTTTCCAGTCCTTGACTTCGCTCGTTAGCTTGTATCAAGACTTAATGTTCAGTTCTCCACTGTGAGGTTATTAATACTTAACCCAGTTACTTAACCCTGTTACCGGTTCAGTGGGTTAATTTTGTGCCTGAAGCATTTACGTAAATACATTCATGCAGTCTACTATGACCTTTTGTTAGTTTGAACGCGTGGGGTCGAGTTCGTCGCCACTGATGTACTCATAACTTATCCAGAGAAAGAGGAAGAAGCTTCAGATCAGCAGATGTTCGGAATACAACGTCGAGTGCTTCATGTACTCGACCACACGGTAAACCAGAGCGAGGACAGCACGTTAGTCCAAGCCAATCACAATCAAGGTCCATGCGGCACGGTCAGTAACACTGCCAATGTTGTGGCCGCAAAATACGCTTGGCCTGCAAGTCGCTTATTGCACGAACTCCCGTACAGGTTGTTAAACGGACTCATTTGCACGGCTGACATGCATTCACACACATTGGGTAGCAGTACGTTGTCATTCGCCCTGGTGGCACTTCCCCCATAGCGCGTACACACTATTCCGATAGTCGCTTCTGGTCCGTCGTCTTCCTGGCGTTGGGGCTTGCCCTTTGTTCCTGAATGTCGCTTGTGAGTAGTATATTACTCACAAACGAAACTGCCTGTTACACAATACCACGAAGTACAATACACTTGACAACCTGAGGGAAAACACAGTCAGCATCAAAACTAATAAGGCTTACATGTATGTGTGACCAGTTTGAAAACAATTTGTAAGTTAAAGTGATTTGGCATTACAGGAGACCAGAGGTACACACTATGAGAGTAAACGTGTGACTCACCGACCCGCTTGAACGTTGACGGACACGGACTTGCAATCGGCCACCGACAGCTTTGCGACCTTCCATCAAATCGGCAATCGGACTAATGGTGGCCGAATGCAGCAAGTCTTTTAATGAGAAATTGGCCGTGCCAAGTAGGCGAGCACTTTTGAAAAGACCTCGGCTGTAAAAAACCTAGACGTAAGAGATGTTGAGGGAAAATACAAAGGGATCAGCCACGAAACATTTTTTTAGTGGGGAGTGCAAAGCAGTAGGAACACATTCACGTTCTTACGTCACACCTACAGGTATACTTCCCATAGATCAATGATACAGACGGCTAACTATCCCTATAGGATGGATTACCAAACAATTGATTGTACTGCTCACACATCTGCTTTCCAGCGCAGTAAGCGCACGGATCGTACAAACAGAACTCGTTATTTAATATGTTATCGATAAGTGGACTGAGAATAACACAACGTTATTACAACGTATTACAACTTGCTCATAACGTATTATTCTCAATCAATTTATCTAGAAATCGTTATTCTTTGACTCACTCAATTCAACTATGTCAAAGTAAGAGTTTGTAGCCGATTGGACTGTAGCGAGGGTTAAATACAGCTTCCAGATTACACACCACAGGGCGCTCGTTGCCACACAAGACCACAAGTGACCGAGTGCTGAGAGGCCACCGAAACCAAGATAATGGCAGTCGAGACAATGGGGATCGCACTTTCGGCCGTGTATTGAACAGTCGGGCGTCGTTAACACTGAACTATGACAGTCGAGTCGTGGTCTTATGTTGTTCAAATTGGAAATGAACTGAGGTGGATATGATATGACGCAGTCCTAGATGTGGGCATTGAGTGTGACCTAACAGCATCGAAATGCCGTGGTAAAATCAGATCAACATCCAATGTACCACACTATGCCTTAGATTTATACGTTCGATAACTATGACAAAACTAAATGGCGATGAGCCAGACTACGTGCTACCGTGGCTCGAGCCAATGGTCGTTATAAAAGTGTCGAAGAAATCGCGAATAACGGATGGATGCACACTGAGAGCACGATCAGCATTATCATACAGACAACAATACATCAGTAACTCGCGACGATACCTAACTATCATAGGACTATGGAGAGGAGATTAATCCCAAACTAGAAAGCAAAAGAAATGGAAAGGATAAAAAAACTTGTGTCTGAACTTAAACATTCAATAAAGGTGGCCACACCTCGCATAAAAGTAACCAAGCCGAAAGTGTTGGTGAGGTGGCTTTCATTGTCCGCTGCGTTGTCTATCATTCACAGAAAACTCAGTCAAACAACAGCAACATTCACGTGGCTGAGTCCGAATCACAAACACCGGTCGGTCCGCAGGTAAGGGACTTCATTGCAGAATGCCAAGCCTTCACTTGTCCACCTCCTACCTTATGTGAGTCAATCGGGGAGTTGGTAGACAGCTCAGCAGGCAGTCGATTAGCTGACAGCATTAGTACATTCCCAAAATATGTGCAGCATTAAAAATCAAGCAAATGTATTTGCTCGATTCTCACTACCAGACGGTTGCTCTCGCTACCGCTGATTGCCCATTAGTACAATTCAAAGCGAGCGAGCAAATATAGACATAGACGGTCGAATAATTGAAGATAGATCACGTCCAACACTGAATAGCCACGTCTCGCGGATGTAGAGTAACAACGTTTTCGCAGTCGCCATATACGTGGGTTGATCACATGATGGAATATCACCAGACACCAGGCATATGTGGACAAGCAAGGCCATGTGAGAATGGAAGACGATAAGAGAACGGTATTGGTTCGATGGGTTAGATAAGGAGAACGTGAACCTTACGCAGTTCAAAAATTTCATTGACTAGTCCGCAGCCTCAAATGTTGTGATAAATGGATGTCAGTCGCGGATCCGAAGTAACAATCGGTTGAATGAAGAACACGGAAGAATCGTCCAGGTGACTATTTATCCCAGGACAATAGATGTAGGCGTCAGGCGTGAATGTTGGATGTTACAGACGTGTAAGCAACAAAGTTTTAAGAGCTGTATGCAAGTCACCGGATTTGAGCGATTCTCTGATAACGCTAAAGAGCTACACCTTAAATCCATCGCAGACTGTTAAATTGGAGTAGCAAAGCTGACTAGCCACGTGAACGTTTCGATCCGACCAACCGGATGGCGAAAAGATGGAAAACACTCGGATGGATCTAATTCAGTCTTGATGACAGATTTCGGCCCACGATTGCGCCACGAAAAGTACCCTGAAGTGGCCTGAACAGGTATAAGAGTTGTTGTGTAACGACTCAGCGTAAATCGAGATACACAACCGCCAAGCGATACGATAGATGTGGGGATAACTCACGGAGAAAAGCATGCACATGAAGACAGTAGCGCTCATAGAGGATCGGGCTAAAGAAGACACGATATGTCAAACCACGTACCGAAGCTCTTAGACCACGATTGTTTTTCACTAGGAACTGAAACGAACGTGACTTCGTATCCACATCAAATAGTGAGACTGTGTTCGAATAATCCGGATCGCGTGTATGTTTGATCCACTCGGTGCTGTGCTTTTGTGGATTGTCCGACGATGGGATAGGTAAATGAACCTCCACTTGCGTGTCTAACTTGTCTGCACCGGCAACGTCCGGTGGGATGGGGTAAACGAAGCCACGCAAAACGCACACTTCCAGCTTTCGATCGGCCAAGTCGTGATTGACGTTTAACTGAGGCAAATTGGCCCACTCGAAGTAGTAGGGTACATCGGATCGGACCGCTTTCAAGCTTGCGTAAGAAATCTTGGCTAACTCCGTCATCTTCCCTGCGAGCTCCTCGAAACCCACTTGGGTAAGCCGGACAGCAAGCTTCTCAGCCTCTCGAGCTTGTTCACGAAATTGATCGGATAGGACTTGTTGGCGCAGATGTTTATCTGGGAACAAGGACAGACAATCAGTTAATGTGACCATAGACAACAAAAACATCCCTGATCAACACAACAGGGTTACCATTGGATAACCGAGGCTACGGGAAGCATATCGATTTACAGACCAGAGCAGTTCTCGCCAAAGGAAAAACAGCACACTCGCATATGTAGATGGAGTAAATATGAGAAAAGTAATGATATGCGTGTGTACATTTACAATTAAGAATAGATTATACTTAGATCAATTATTTCAAATGTAATACAGATGTCTAGTCCACCAATAGCATACAGTGTACAGTACGTCCAAGGTAGTAACATCCCTCCACCCCCCAAAAAAACCAACTCACTGCACTAGATCTTAAGGTGGAATATCTACACAAAATGGCTAGGTAGAAATGATGGAAAAATTTCAATCTTAGTATATAATTTTCGATACAACAATTTTGAATCTACTCTTTGCAAATAAACAAAATCTTGTTGCTTCCATCGATGAATCAAGGTTTTAACAGGAAAGAAGCATTTTTACCACAAACAGAAATGCAGAAAGCTGCTGCTCTAGATGTGAACACCACAAACGCCGAATCCAGGATAGACTACTCCAGAAGATGCAGGAGAGATGGCCGATATTGTGTGGAAGAAAATCGAGGATACACATATCAGTAAACACTTTGGTGAAGCAGACTTCCTTTTCGATAACGGTAATGGTCTCCATAATGAGTACGATGAGAATCTGTTGAATACGCTTACACTGACGCAGACATTCAGTGTCTTAAATCTACCATTGATGACTCTGAAGTGATGAAGGCTATAGCTGCAAAGTATCACTTAAACTCGAGACGGAATACTTGCGATTCTAACTGTTATTTCCAAAGAAACCATCGTCAAGTTTGCCTGTGTTCACACAACATTGAATAAGCCACCATGCATCGAGAACATATTGAACTCTGCGCTAAATTGCATGAGACAATGAGTACCGTTAGCAATGTGTGTGAAACATCCTTAATTCAACTACACAACAACGAACATGTGGAAGATGGAAGTTTAAAGGTTTGGTTCCGTGAATACTACTTCGTGGTAAGCATGTGGTTTTTGTAACGAACGATGTCCTACCTACGGAGCCATGGTGTATAGTGGGTGTGCTCATCTTTCCGTGACATTAGTTAAAATCAGCAGGTGTGGCCAAAATGGACACAGCCAACATGACTACGTTCGCTGCACAGTGACTCTACCACATGACAGCTATTTCCCATCACAAAGACCACTCTCAACTGTCTAAATAAACGACTGGAATTCTACAGAATATATAGTACCGAAGCAAAACGTCCTTGATCCTACCGTAGATCACAATCACAATACAGTACAGCCTCATCCTGTGAAACGAACACCACAATAGCCAGCGTCGTTCAAACCACTTTAACATAAAGGTAGTGGACATCCAGGTGTTTACTAGTTAGCATTTTTGTTGTATTGGAGACCGTTGGAAGTTGTATGACAGATCAACTAACTTGGCCTTCAGCCAACTGTCATTATCCGCTGATGTCGGAACCAAAACATTTAACTGAGCATACAAATTCTCAAATTGTGCATCCACCAGGGTTTTATTTGTATGCTTTGAGGCACTCGAAAATTCAGTCCCATTGAGAGTGCTTCCAACTGAGTTCGTGATAATGCGACGGATGATAGATTGAGAATATGCTTAGAAAATTATCGATCGGCCAGATTGTCTCTCAACTCTTACTGTAGTTTTTTCATCGTATTAGCTTTTGTACGCCTCACAGTCAGATCCCAATGATTGGTGAATTGAACGTACGATCCAAGAGCATGATTAGTTGTAGACCAGGGGTCAGAGTTGCGCGAATCGGATACTAATGGCCTCGGCAACGGTCAACATTCGAAATCTCACCATTTTTGATCGATTCCTTGGCACTCGGTAGACAATCTGAAAGGCATCGTTCTTACTGACTATGACCCGTGTATGATGCTCGGCACGAGAAAACAAATGAGTACACAAAACAGCTGGTTGTAGAACAGACTCAACTACGTCGAAACAGCTGTCCACCACTTCGCTGGTGGTCACTGGGACCAAGTGTTTGCAAAACCCTTTCTCAACCCATTCTGAGGTCTGTGGTGGATGCTTGCTCGTTTGCAGGCCAACCATAAAAATCGGCTGAACAGTTTCAGCCTATAAGCGAAAGGAAACGCAACAGTTAAGGAAATTAACATATCTTGTTTGCTACGCTGTTTTTATGACTTCAGTGGGTATTCCCGGACGAACTCGTATGACTTCAATTTTCGAATTCGCACAAACTTCAACAAAAGCTGTTATCAGATGCGTGTGTTCAATTCTCAAAGAATGTATAGCGCAAACAAAACAGTGGCCAAAATATTTTGATATGAGTTAACTATGCGTCTACCGATATAGTAATCAGAATGGAGGTAATCACAAAATTTTTGGTTGAAAAAATCCAATGCTCAGTTGACGTTATTGCGTTGTTAATAAACGTGTCATTGATGAAAACCATTAATCTCCGATAGCGCATTGACACGTTTGAAATCAGCTAACCGATTCCAAACCATACTTTGGATGAAATTACTCCTTCAATATACATTCAATGTTATGTGTGTTTGATGGATTCCTTCATCGGAGAAATAGATGAGGTTGACATGAGATCTCTCTTTCAGTCATCTTCCATCTAATATACCCAGTAAAAAAAACTAAGTACAACCAGATGGAAAATTTGGTTAAAAGTTTAGATTTTTACTGCCGTTATGGGGATGATATACTCGCAGCAACACAGAGATAGGATGAAATCGACGATTTTATAGCCATGATTAAAAGTGCTTATTTTTACACACCGTCTGCACTAGAGATAGAAATGGACAGTTCGTTGAGAGTTCCACGATGTTAGTTTAAGCAGAAAACTAGATGGCTGGTGGAAGTGATTAACTTACAGAGCCCTAACCAAAGCAGTTCATTTGAAACAAGAGATAAATCCTATTCATTGCCTCATGAACAGTACGAGAGAAATTTGTTTGAAGGACGTCATCTGACAAGAATTTGATCACACCCTTAACAATAGGAGGTAAAGTGGCTATCGGAAAAGATATATGATAAAGAACGTTACGGAACGACCACCACATCTTCCGATGACCCGAGTGACGAAGAAAACTAGATTTATCAGTCTGTCATTCAGAAGCAATTTTGCGAACGACTTTTCAGTTGCAGATTCCACAACGCACTATAGAGAACCTTCTGGATTGCCACAATATGACCTTTGCCTATGAGTGCGCACAACCGATCTCTGAAGACGATAGAAAAAATGCCCAAGATGCAGCACCATATTTTTCCTCTTGATGTCATGCAACGAAGCACACTGGACATACGATGTGAAAGCCTGGTAAATGCATAGGCGAATACTATCAAGCATGGTTTGGGAATGAGATCACAGATGAAGTAACTATAGCTATTGTGGAATCTGCAGCAGATGTGAGCAAGACCGTGAGCTCCAGTCAACCTTTACGGGTACTTGTCGACGGCTGAAGCGGTCATGATTTGGTTACGTGCTATTCTGTTATAAGAAGTTCAGTTATACCCTTAAACACGCTTAGTCCTCTACTTCTCTACCTGCCATTCATAATGAGCTGACACTGACAAGTTGCTGATGGACAGGATCGAACTGATTGATTTTAACGTCGTTTACTGGTGACTGAGTTATTCTCAAGGTTCAAGCAATATGGCTTACTCAGCCTTTAGAAATGTAAAGAAAAGGCTGAGTCACCTTTAACCATCAAACATTCCGTCTTTCTTCTATTCTTGTTACGCGCCGAAGCCTTCCTCACGTAATACCTGGCGGTGTGTTGCAGTCAATGGCGTACCTGCATTGATACCATTTCTAGTTCTTTTGCTTAGACTTCTATTAATCTTCA
>LOND01004641.1:26076-36788 GCA_014220965.1 Paragonimus kellicotti
GTAATCAGAATGGAGGTAATCACAAAAACGCATCGCATCCACCATCTAACAGCACGAAAAGTTTGCCATCAAGAGGTATACTACATAAGAAAAGGAGCGGACAACGTCAGGATGATTAGACAAAAACAAAAACAGTCGAGATAACGCGCAGCCGCGTGTGTGACAGTCAGTGTCGTTATGATTAAGTTACAACCGGTCATCTGTTCTCGATCCCTGATATCTCTGAGGTTTGACAGGAACCCCACCTTAGATTCACACGGGTGGTTTTTGGTTGAAAAAATCCCAATGCTCAGTTGACGTTATTGCGTTGTTAATAAACGTGTCGTTGATGAAAACCATTAATCTCCGATAGCGCATTGACACGTTTGAAATCAGCTAACCGATTCCAAACCATACTTTGGAGAAATTACTCCTTCAATATACACTTCAATGTTATGTGTGTTTGATGGATTCCTTCATCGGAGAAATAGATGAGGTTGACATGAGATCTCTCTTTCAGTCATCTTCCATCTAATATACCCAGTAAAAAAAACTAAGTACAACCAGATGGAAAATTTGGTTAAAAGTTTAGATTTTTACTGCCGTTATGGGGATGATATACTCGCAGCAACACAGAGATAGGATGAAATCGACGATTTTATAGCCATGATTAAAAGTGCTTATTTTTACACACCGTCTGCACTAGAGATAGAAATGGACAGTTCGTTGAGAGTTCCACGATGTTAGTTTAAGCAGAAAACTAGATGGCTGGTGGAAGTGATTAACTTACAGAGCTCCTGTCTGACTCACGTAATACCTGGCGGCGTGTCGCAGTCAATGGCGTACCTGCATCCATACCATTTCTAGTTCTTTTGCTTAGACTTCTATTAATTTTCAACCTTCTTAGTAACGTTTTCTTCTAGGATATTCCACGTCACTGTTGAGGTGAGCGGCAGCCCGAGCCACAGTACCTTTTGGTCAGGCTCATGGCTGATATGATGATGATGATGAATACATACAGTTCATCTCATGAAAACTGGCAGCGCTTACCCTCCGTAGTGCTCATAGTCAATTCGAACGTCCTCGGGGGATCGCAGGTTATACCAGTCAGCACTGGACCTTTGTAGGCCACACCAGCACGGTCATTAGAACCACCGTCAGTTTCAAGAGCACCGGTCGCCGATGGGGATTTTGGCAACTGTGATAAATCAATCGGAATCCCAGCCTCGATCGACTGGATCATCGGATCAATACTGTGTGCGGCACGCAAATGTGTTTTGGCCAAATCCAAATTTCCTGTTTCCTTAGCTTTCAAGGCAGCAGTTTTCAGCTCTGTTTGCCGAGCCTTCAACAAAGTTACCATGCGTTGCTTTTTATCCGCATCGCTACTGGATGCAGAGATTGTCGATTTCGGCACGGCTCCAGTGTGCGTAACGGCTAACGTGGACAGTGGAGGACAATTAGGTGGCGGGGGGAGCTCGTTGTAGTTGTACGCAGTCACGCCGTGCTCCACCGCTTTCATAGCATTCTCGTACAGGGTCAGGATACGTACCAAGCGGCGAGCTTTGGCAGATTCAGCGGGATCCTTTTTGGCCTCGACCAACAAGGCCTAAAAGTGGAAAATGGGATCACAAGCACCTGTGTATTTGAGAATAATTCGTAGGAGGCAACTGGAGAACTAGAGGACCCAACACTGGTACAAAAGTAACAACACTACTCCCAAAGCAAGTTGAGAAACAGGGCAACAACGATAAACTCTGAAACGATATGCGGTCCTTTCAACGATTTGTACACACAGCAGTATAGTTAAGCATTGTCCTAAGCTTACCAGATGTCTTAGGGCTGAGTACTGGGTGCAGCGATGGATAGTCTCCAGGCGTATACGAGGAACTAGTCTAGGCTTCAGTTATCTTTGTTTTATAACCTTGTTCTATAAAACTTACAACCCTATGTGAATAGTGTTCAACTTACCAGGCCATATGAAAAGTAAAATAAACAGAGTCGCTCTGTCCAATCCAGTCGAAAACCCCATGGCCAGAACTTCTCAGTTGTGGTTGAGTGTTTGGATGATTGTCCAGTGATGCCCATTGTGAGGTTGCTGGCGTTGTGGTCAACACGCTAGTCTCACAAGCACGAGGGTCAGAGTGCAAACTCCGATCCAGACAAGGATATGCACTACTGATGAGCTCTAATAAGAGCGAAACTCGAGTCTAGTGCTTCCTTTCGAAGTGGGCTAGCCGAAAGGCTTATCTGAATGCGAAGGCTGCGATCAAGTGTGGGTAGGTGTTCATAGTGAAATGAAATGGTATAATCGATCACTTGGAAGTCAACCGGACAGACGGACAAGTGTGCATGTGACCGTAGATCAGTGTCCAGACTACTTACCTCAGTGAACATCACCCCACTTTTCCACGGCATAGTTATCCGCAGCTACCTGTTGGCATCCTTCAGCCTCGTTCGGTTCCATCAAGTGAAACAAGGTTAGCTGACAGTGTATGCGATCGCACGCACGGCTGGACTGAATTTGATGATTGTTATAGGCAAACTGTCCCTAGTATGCGGTCAGTCGCTTTATGTCTCGGTAGCCGTGTGTGCCCCACACACTGAGTAGGCGGAGAAGGAGGTCGGTTGTGCATGCATAGTGTCGTGTGACAATCACTGTACACCCAAGTGATTTCCAAAACTGAAACGTATGGTGAAGTTGTTCTCTTTTCGTTCTATGGTTGTATGACAACAGAACATCGAAGTAAACCGCGAAAGAATTGATGTTGAGGATGATTGTAATCAGTACAGTCGTTTAGTTCGACAATGACAACAATTACTGACCAACGAATGTTTAGTTGCAAAATGTAACGTACAGTTCTAGTGGACTAAATTAAGTAAGCACGTGTTACTCCAAGACGTAAACTGTCTACCACAGACAACAGTTTGAGTGTATGTCAATGGGTTGCAATGCACAATGCTTCCAGTAAACATTTGCAGAATTGTACTCACCAACGTGCGCGCGCGCACATACACGCACGAACGATTGAGAACATTAGCCAGAAGTCCCACATTTGTCTCCAATCGGGTATATACCGGTGTGATGCACGAGAAACCAGAAGGAGAAGAGCTTATTATACAGCTTGGGTCAAATCAACTAGAAACTCACACTAATGACAAGTTTGAAAGGAATGCTGGCCACCGTAAGCAGGTCTGAGCCAGGTTAGTTGACACAAAAATGCCAACCAGGTGGAGTAGAGAACTGGCACACAGTGCGGAGCAATTACCTTCACAATGCTGTTGATAGTGTTTGCTTCCTGGATGGGCTGTATTAATCAATAGACCCTGGAACCCACCCATCAGAATCATTAGCGGGAACAACCAACTCATGATAAAAAGCGTGCTTTCAGAGTGTACACAAAGCTGTCAATATGTTAAACTAACCGAAGACAGAAGCTTACTTTGTAATAGTCCGCGCGTAATCGCACATTTTCCATCGTCACAACAGAGGACATCATAACTTGAGATATGGGTGGAGATGAAACCACATGTGGAGGATTGCGAGGCGCCACAGACTCACCGGCCGCTGGAGCTTCCGGCTCGTCTGCCGAAGCTACAAATTGATCTGGAGGTGGAGGCATATCTGTTTCGGGATCGAACTGCTCCTCACCAGATGCCACCTTAGGTAGCATTTCTTCGATAAATTTCGCTGCACTCAATAATTCTTTGGCTCTAGGGATTTGACCGCTATCACGAGCTTTGATAGCGGCTAACTGGAAACAAAAGAAGCACAATGAGTGAATAGCACAACTGATTCACGACCTGTGCAAAAGGTCAAAAACAGGCGACCGGAGACAGCTTCATACGATAATATGAGCTGACAGAAGTCCTGGTTATCGGGCTTCTCTAGGAGTCTAAGGATGACTATCTGAAAACGATCGAGAAGAATGAAGACGGAGCACAGAAGTGAACGAATTTATTGATGAACACGCTTCCATCTGACTAAATACAGTGAAGCCAACGTAATGAAAATAATAACTGGGGGACAAAAAACAGACGAAATTATTAACAAGAACACGCACAAACATCTTCATAGTCATTAACAACGTAAACAAATACGAGACAAAATCAAACAAGCAACTTACTGGCGGTAAGAAAAAGATGTAAGCAGACGGTTTGAACCACTCAAACATCATCTAGTTCAAGCAAACACGTTTAGACCCAAACGAAATTACATACATGGCGGCAAGTGCGTAAATACGGATGGCGTGGTAACACGACATGAACGATCTAGGCGAGTCGATAATATGCCTTGTATGTATCAAGAGGCAAATTTTCCGCCATTGTCTGCCCACACTTGATCCAATAAGTGAGTCACACAATAATAATGAAAGTAAAATTCACGAGCAATTAAGTATGTGGTCACGAACGAAAATGGATCACAGTACTACAGACAACTGTTTGCGATCAAGATGGTTTCATAATCAATCGCCGCATGACCGGTTTAGACAAGTGGCACTATCGTAGGAAAAGAGCACACAATATTTTGAAAGAGAATGAACTAAGTCCCTGCTTTCCCAGTGACATCATTAAGTCGTGCAACAATAACGCTGTTTTCTGCTGCATACCATCTTCTTGACGTGCCTCGTCATCATGGCTGAGTACAAAAGCGTTCGTGGCAAAAAAACCCATATAATTTAGAATGACAAATTCTCGAAAAAGGTTAAAAAGCGGGACGCTTCCAATAGTCTAAACCCCGGCTTCAGAAAAAGGGGATTTTCCCAGCTATTCCTAAATCGACTTGTATACAACGTAGAAAATGACGGCACAAGGGAACCCTGGATATATTTCATTTTAGCTCCACCAGCAGGAAATTTTGTCCGTCGATGAGACTGTGGTGAGATGCGAAAAGCTTGCGTTCGATGTCATGTAGGGAAGAAGTGAATTTCGAACTATAGACGAAAACATTTGAGGAAAGTTAACTGAAGTAAAGACACAATCAGCGATCGTGACATTACGCTTGTTGATCCCGATAATGAGTGATCCTGTATACACGCCTAACACTTTTGGGGAGTAGGCATAATAAACGTTATTCCCTAGTTTTCTAAAAATTACCCTTGGGCGATTCTGTTTCACTTCTGTTTAATTGGTTTTCTTCATAACCTGGAGAGACGTTGGCACAACCACACTTTATAAAATAATGGTGTTCAAAATATATGTACCACATCAAAGTACAATAGTCTACGATGCAGTGTACTAAAATTATGAACGCACGAAAGATAAGTGTTGGATTTTTGTAGGTTTGTTGAAACAGCTGCTGAATGTTACCTTGTTTTAGGGTAAGTAGTAACACCCCCAACGCGTTTACGATAACTAACAAAGTGACTCATACGAAAACTATAAAAGTTTTAAGTTAGGCGATACCATCTTCAATAGCAGCACGCAGCTACGTTTCCTGCATCATAACATTCAGATCGGTACATTCACGAAGCTGTGGGCAGGAGACGTGTGTTGACAACAGATCATTTCCCCTTAATGAAGTGATCACAATTCATCATTCGAAGCTGTTCGGACACAATTGTGCACGTTAGCCTAGCAACCACAACATTGCACTCTTCAAGCAGAGTTTAGAAAATAACACAGTCGAGTAGATCTATGATGAAATCAATATAATGTTTGGATTTCATTGGTTCAGCCGGACTGGAGTCTAGAAAATACTTGTTTGGAGACAAAGAGAAGACGGTTGTAAACTGAAGTCAATGGGGGAATGTTTCTTCTAGTTAATGTTATACACAATTTTGGGAAAATTGTTTTTCAATGCATAGAATGTCTACTTCTTATTTTCGTCCACCCACTTTTTTCCCTATGAACTGTGCTTTATCTCTCATCATACTTAGCTAGCATACAGTCGGTAGCAGGAGCTGAGTGCAAACATGGCAATAACATTAGTAGTAATAAGCTTCAGTCTGGTTTCGTATACACTGCCATCAACCTTAGTAGTGACGAAAAACGATAGAATGAAAAAATCTATGACGTCAGACTACTGGTCTTCCGATGTGCATTTTATCTTTTTAGCCTTGTCTATTCTCACAACACATTACCGCCAGGTCTGATCTGGTGACACCATCGCATGGCTTCACTAGACGAGTTGTGATGACAAAAACGAAATCGGTTGTTTAAATCAACATAACAAACCGGCCCTGAACTCGACTAGGCGATACCGTGGTTCGATTTGACACCTGTCACAACAACGCTATTATATATATATATATATATATATATATATATATATAACTCAAACGAGCAACTAACAGACGCTTAACAACAAGTACGCCTACATTTCCAATCAAGCCTGTAGACCATTTCGGAGTTGCCGACCTGGCAAGTGATACCCATCGACTTTACTCAACGGAACAAGCACGACAATGGTAATTCTTAGCAACATTCTGGCCCGAAAACTCTGAATTTGTACCTAGCAAACAAGAGTCTGAAAGGTGACGCGTACGCCAGCGATCAAATCGGAATACTAGCTCTCGAGGATTCGATCGTTCAATGGGTGTGATGAGCCACTGGATTACACCAATGAAAAGCTTAGACGCGACAGACATTAGATGTGCGTCCTTGTGGCTGCCATATAAAATTGTGATTTATTCGGAAAACAGAAACACCCGTTTTTAAACGGTAAACACAGTGACTATCGTCTCCCAAAGCGTTTGAAATACGATCGCCGGAGGTTATACCAACTGTTTACCACCACCTAGACGTTTATTGACACTTTCGAGACGACGTGAGATAGGACGATTCTCAGTTACTGTGTTCATTAATTTTATGGAAAACCATTTCTATCGCAACGGTACGACACATACGAAACACACTTTACAACCGACCATTATTTAGACCAGCCTTGTTTGATAAGAAATCCCCACAGCTTCATCGCTCAAGCATCCGTTAACCAAATCGTCTGCACCAAAGTAGGACCTCTGAGCAAACGAAAACACGAGACGAACGTGGACAACAACAGAAACTGAGTTAAAGTGGTTGAATCTGAAAAAAATGATGGTGATGACCACAACGTGGATAATTCATATCCAACAATGGGCGGCGCATGACGGATTGCATGTGACACATCACCGTCTCTTGTGGTGAAATGCAATGTTCAAGATACATAGACCGTGGGATGCAGACCGATACAGAGGTCTCTCACGACTAGCAGTACGTCGGGTTCGAATAATAAGCGTACCGCCCGGTTGACTCCATTTTGGAACAAGAAGCTCAAGTTATATATGCAAGTCTACTGTAAATAGAATAAATTCAGAGTGCTTGGTTTGCTCTACATAGTGAGTGTGAAAATCCTGGAGTATTCCACCGGCAGCATCTCAACTGCTCTCCATTGGAGCTTACATCAGAACGATTACGCATCGTCATAAGACTCCGGCCAAAGTAATGAGCCTAACATCAAACAAATGACAATTTATCCTGAATCCACATAGATATTGCTCTCAATTACACCTAAATGAAGTCACTGCTCCAGCTCAATCACATGTTAAAGACGTTGCAACCTGCAACAAAAGTTTTCTAGAAGTGGAAACACGTAAACGGCTTGGTTTGACTCGTAACTTCGAGCCTCCGCACACAACAAAAGGCTCGTCGTAGTGCTTCTTTGATCCATATTCGCGAGTGTAGACATTGGAAATGATAAGGCTTAACGGTTACCTTTGATTCAGAGAACGAGTGGTAGATAGGATTATGTGAATTCGCGACAACGGCGGAAAGATGGTATAAATTCGGACCCTTTTATTCCACTAGAACAACATAAATACGTAAGACCTAAATATAAACAGGACGTGCACGATATTAGCCGAAGCTCAGTTTAGCAGGATCTCGAAATATGACGAGAAATGAAAACAATACGGCAAAATATAACAACCAGTAGAGTTCGAAGAACGTTCGTCAGATGAAGGGGGCAATAGCTTAAAACTATAAATGAAAATACTTTAAGCCCAAGCATAACTCACCTTATATTCTTGACCCCGCCTTTGCAGAGCAGCAAGTGCATGGTTCAGCGGAGATGCCGATGGGTCAGTTACAGTGGCTTCGCTATCCACCTTCACATCAGTAGACAGCTGTGTCAGCTCGTCCGAAACTGCAGTCTAAAGAGAGAATGACAACTTAAATGGGACGTAGTGCACAGAACGATGAACAGAGAGCTGCCGATTTTAAGTAATACATAACAAACAAATATAACGACACGAAATATACTCTTCATTTGAAAAAAAGAAGAGAAGGTGGGGCAGTTATAATACATTACATCACGTGGAAAAGAAAGAAAAAATATACAAACTGGGATTTTGTAAAATGTATGCATAGTGCGCTGACAAACACTTCCGGACACGCGCATTTAACCTGATATGGCAAAACAGAAATAGCTATATATATATATATATATACCCAATAAAAACTGTTCAAATTGATAGACGTGGTAGATAAAGATGCCTAAATATCATGCAACTAATGACATAAACTCAAGTTTAAAGATGAAGATGGAAGGAAGGACTGGGGTTAATTAACGCAATTCAAGCACTCAAACTTAGATCAGGATGCTTAAACCTAGTAAACAACTGATCGATAGACAGATAAGAGAATAGCCGGTATCCGGAAGTGGGCTGTTATGAAGATGTGGCTATATCCGCATTAGCTGTTATTAGGTCACGAACTACTCACAGCAATAAACCCGATTAGTTATCACAACCACCCCGAAATTAGTTAATAAGAGGCAACCAGAAACCCAGGGCTAGAAACAAACACAACTAATAATTTCCAGCCTACTGGTGGATACCTTCTTTTGCTAAGGCATTCGCTGTTCGCCGCAAATCTTAAGCAAGTGGGTTCGGCACACGGCAAAGAACCTACGGCGTGGGGAAATGGTTGATTAATATTCTTAACGGGTAGACTGACCATCTAAATTCATGTACTACTACGAATTAGAAGAGTGAATTTGGTTTTTCCTTATGACAAAAATCTGTCTCCTAGTCCAAGTATTTCTAACCCAATGATAGGGTCCGATGTGTAAGGGTAAGTGCCCATGGTCAGTTATCTCAGTACGGAGTGTCCCCAATCTTGATCAGACATTCTGTGTCTAAGAAATAAAACTGCACTAAATGTAGCTTCAAAAATGCTGTTCGAAAGTTTCAATGAAAAACATTTTTACGACGAACACGATCCAAATGTAAGGAAAACTTTTATTGTCTTCAAAAATAAAAGTTGTTGGAATGCAAAGAAATGTAGTCGGGAGGAGGCATGAAAAAATCCGAATAACGCTGCCGGTATTTAAACAAATAATAAAATAAAAGTATGTTCAACATACTGTCGGCGGATTTTGAGGTTCGCACAAGGTAACTGGAGGAGGAATAGGTGGAGGTGGAGGAGGGAGTTCATCGGGCTGGATAACCTGACCTTTAGCAACTTGTGAGGCTAAAGAATCAAGCTGTTGTAAGATGCGCTCCAAACGACGAAGGTGGGACGTGTTCGCCGGTTGGGTGGATTTCAGGATCTGAATAGACGACTTATACGCTGAAATACGCTCTTGAATTTCCGCGGCAGATACTCCGGATGTCACTTCGTGTGCAGTCGACTCAGATTTAGCGCGTTTGTGACCGTCATCGGAAACAAAAGCTTCTAGCTCTGCTAACAGTCTGGGATCACTTTCATCAATTTCTTCAGAAGGCTATAAAAGAAGATGGAAGAGGTTATTGACCGGAATAAAATCAAGCGTTAATGGGGCGAGGAAACCGGAAGTAACAACAGCCGATACTGTTAACATGTTGATGCATGAGAGGATTTGTGTATAGACATATAGCTGTATCCCTGAATTTATTAGAGTGCAAAAACAGTGTCAGAATAAAATGGGATATAAAAAGACACCCATATAGGTGTCAGTGGCCATACACCGTGACAAAGTTATTCCGCCACCTCATGCATTAGCAACAGCTTCTTCATTACAAGACAACAGTCAGTATTCATGAACAGTTGGCATGTTGTTCGAAAGTGTTAGACTGAATTCTATTTGAACAGCTCATACAAGAAATGGCACGCATTAAAATATCGAAAATGGCAGTGACAAAAATATAAACGATCATTTCAGGGTTTTATGCTGCTTTGGGGCTGCTGTGTTGGTTCGACATCATTTCATTATGCAGATGACAGGCACTTTGAGGACTAAAAACTCCTAAACATTAAGTGGGCAGTGTAGTTGCCAGGCTGCATTGGCAGTGGTTTGCCAGCAAACTGATTGTCGAGCGATTAAGTCCGATGTGATTGGCGCTCGATTTTGTACTTACACTGACCACGCCACGTCAAAAGTTTGACCTGACAGTTATGAAGAGGATAGAATTAGGCAAAGCTGGCACAAACAGATCCCAAAAAACTGTTGCTTTTTCGCCGCCAAACTACGACTAAAGTCTGTTAACACAGATCGGAAGAGCCTTGTTTGTTTGCCATACGTGCACAGACTCCCACAGAGGGCAGTTCGGATGCTGTCAAGAAGACTTTCTATAACGTCCTTGTGATTGATGATGGTGCAAATATACAACATAATCGTCTTATTCTAGAAAAGCCACTAGATGGTTTGTCCGAGAGCGAAGCGCTAGCAGCGGCGATAGGCCTTGGTAATTATGCACAGTTCACGGACTGTATCTATCGCGTTGTGCACTTCAGCGTCAAAGACGACAATGCATCACGTGGAAACCACCCTT
>LOND01004642.1:33820-44518 GCA_014220965.1 Paragonimus kellicotti
CTGATCGTAGTGGACATGATGGCATAACGTGTCATTAAGTACGGATTGGTGGCGGCTCAACAGCGTGGCTTTGTATTTAAGAGATCTCGTTTTTTTAACTCACTGGCCTCCTCGAATAATATTACCTTAGGGCTTGAAACGGGAAATAATGTTGAGATCTACTATTTAGATTTTAGAAAGGCTTCCGACTTCATAAACCGCAGATTTTAATGTTAAAATTGGGGGGCATTTATCATATCAGCATAAGTAAGGGCGTTCCAGTATAGTAGGAGTTTTTATGTGCATTTGAAGAACTTCAAGAGACACACTACGCATATCACCAGTGGTGTTCAAAGAGGATCAATTTTAGGTCCGCTGCTATTTCTGATATACGTGATCGATTTGGCGGAGAAGATCAATAGTCCCTGCTACATGTTCGCGCTTAATGTGCGACTCGTGGAAGGCACAAGCGAGACTTTCCTGCAACGAGACCTCGATGGATGTGACCAGCGGACAGTTGACTGTGAACTCCAGTTAAATGTTGCAAAATCTAGACAACTCTAGGGGGTCGCGACCGAGGACTCTCTTTAATAGACAGGAGGGTCCGGATAACATATGTCCATTCAAGGACTACTGAGATGAGGGACCTGGGAGTTCAGGACATTGGAGACTTCAAGGTGTCAACTCAGTGTATGTTTACAGCCCGTAAAATAAATCGGGCACTCTATCAACGAAAGAAGACAGTAGCCTCAAGGAAACCCAGCGTCCTTGTGCCTCTGTATAAGGCTTACGTGAGATCGCATCTAGAATATTGTGTGCAGGCCTGGTGTCCTTATTTGATCAAGGATGCTAAGGTCCTAGAGAGGGTGCAACGTAGGTTTACGAAGTTCTTCGTAGAACTTCGGGGAATGGACTACTCCAGCAGACTTAAGCACCTTAATCTCTTCTCCTTAGAAAGAAGACGGAAAAGAGGAGATTTCATAGAAGCCTTTAAGATCCTAAGTTCATTTTCTGAGGCAAGAGAGCGACTGTTCACTCAAAGCGAAAATTTATCGTTCGGAGGAAACGAGTTTAAAGTTGGGAAGATAAGACCTGTAACTCAACTCCTGGCCAACCTGTGCTCATAAATAGTCGAGAACAGTTGGAAAAAATTACCGTCCGAGGTGATATTGGCCACCACCGTTACCGACTTCTAAGCGCAAGCATGATGCATATTGGTTGGTAGTGTTTTCGGATAAGGATTGATGATAAGGTGACCGAGATCTACTTAACGTAATGGCAATCCTCTCCGTTTCCTCTGCCTGCATCTTTCTTGTGCCTCTCATCTCTGGGTTATTACTAATTATAGACGATTTGCGTAGGGCTTCTTTATTTCGTCATTGGTGTCTCTTTAACTGTTGTTCTTCTTTCGTAAACGGGAAGACAATTTATCTTGTCATCCAGAAGTTTGACGGAGATTATGGTACCTCCAGAATTGGCTTTGATCCTGTCTATTAATCTGAGTATACCATGATTGCTGACGGTGATTCCAATACCACTTCCCTCCATCATTCAACCTCTGGCATCCAAGAGATCGCTTGCGTAGTCCTGATGAGGACTTGATCAAGGATATTCTCGCTGCCCATTTAATAATATACTGTGTTCTACGTACCACCGAAGATTCCAAGCACTGTTGAAGAGAAGTATTTCTCCTACATTTGTCGCAACACGGTGAACTCATCCAAGCTCAGTGGTACAAGAAATTGGACATCAACCGGCTATTAGCCTCAAGTCCTATGATTTGATCCGAACTGAGCTGAACTGAACATACTTGTTTTCGTTTAGAAACATATATTTACGTGAGAAAAAACAAGCACAATTGTGCGTTTTTGTGTAACGTTGACCACATTTATCCATATATATTCACAACTACACGTGTCTTGATACGTATCGGACATTATCATAGGACGGTCGTGTTAGGTAAACTACCTGGGATTTATTTATTAGTTTTCATGCGCGCTAACCTTTGGACTAAACTAACTACAATATTATATGGAAACACGGGTGGATTTTTCCGCGAAGTATCTTATGAGTGACCAGAAAGTGCACAGTTAGGACAAGAAAACGGGGGGAAAAAAAAAAAAAAAGGAAAGGACTGCCATAGGGGACGGCCAAAGGACACTAATGGGACGTTCATGTTGGCTACGATAGTGTTACTCGTGTAATTATTTTGACCTAAAGATATGTGAACATGTAATTATATACGGTCAGAATTCTGACCATATTTAACTTCATGCTTATATGTTCATTGCTGTTTATATATATATATATATTTTGTGTATGGTTGTACGCTTACATATATTTTCATATATATATTTGTAGGCAGCTTCATATTTTTATGTACTTTTCTCTCTCCATATATATATATTTGTTAGGCGCACAAAAGTCTGCATACGCCGTACATATATATCCGTAAATTTTCGATACGTATATAACTTAAGTTATTTTAATTGGCCTCCTACAGAAACGGTGGTTCAGTCTTTAGCATCCAAGGAACGAGACTCACTTATTTTAAACATACTTCGGATGTTTTACAGAAGGTGAAACAGATAATCAGGGGTTAAAAATTTTTTAGACAATCTCGACTGTACATTTACCGACTTTTGAACCCAGACCACCAAAGATGGATCGCCCGGTATCTCTTGTCGTTCTTTGCTGTTGCCTCTTCACCGGTCGATGCGACATTTTACCATCACTGACCTTTCCATATTTATGAAGTCTGTTGACTACGATCGGAGATCTGGATGCAGAAGATGCTGTATTAAGACCCATATAAGCAAACTTGTAACAATATCATCCTCTCGAACGATCCGGATACTTCTGGGTTCTCTGCTTGCAACTTTTCCAGAATTATAATATTTGCCCTCGAAGGTCAGTGGGTCACATACTGTGCATCCTTCTTTCTGTGTTTCCTGTTTATCTACTGTATTAACTCTTCTTTGATCACCATACGCATCAGCCACAATAATGGAGTAATCCCTTGCTTGGACTGATTGCATACTGTCTGGTTTCAACTTTTTAGCTAACTTATGAGGTTGCTTTGGTAGTTATCCAGTCTGTGGATCCGCACACACTCTGAATATTCGTTATCTTATCCATACATCTATGCAGCCATCTACCACTTGCGGTAGCAGACTTTCGTCACTGCTTTCTTCGTTTACCCGAGTAATCCTAATTTTCCCGTACATTAGACTGCCGAAGCCTATTATTTTTCAGTGACACAAAAGGCCTTCCCATTTAACGTTGCAGCAGACTCAAAACCAGCGTATCCTAATGATGGTTTTCATAAGGACATGAATCACTTCCTCGATTTTGCGAGCGACCGCCGCGTAACTTGTATGACAGTGATAAGTTTAAGTCAGTGCGTTTGCGCTTGAGCTGAGTGCCACCAGTGGGTACATCACAAATGTGACCGTTAAATCCATGCTGTTCTACACAATGGCCGTTTTCAACACCCTTTAGACGGAATTTCCCACACCTACATGAACTACAAGTACTGCTGCTCCGTCTCTTGAGTCAGCCAACAAAAAACGTGGTAAATCACTAAACTGAATATGCATAAGGCAAGTTATCAATACCTAGCCATTGTCTCTTTTAACTTACAATGCTGTGCAAATAACCCTAGGTCAGACATCAAAGAAGTCACTTAACCCCATATTAGCTTTCATCTCCAAGGGGGCGTAAAACTGTTCGCCATAAGCTAGGCGTAAGCAAACAGCCAGAATGGAATCCGTGACCAAGATAATAAATGCAATCCCTCAGCCCACTACGTTCTCAAAACCCGACGTGATCTCTCTCTCTATCTCGATCCTCAAGGTCCTGAACCAACGGTGGACGCAAAGAGGGGTGTTAGACACTCAGACGCTGCCACCAACACTTCTTTTACTTTCCCAAAAGAACCTTGCAACAACTAAAGCGAAATCGCGCTTAACTTACCCGAACCGGTACACACTAACTTAGCTGAACGAGACGATTACGACCGTAAGCAGTGGGGTGACCTCAGTGTCTCAAAGGGACTCAGTGGTATCCTACACCCTAAACCACAGGGGACAACGCGGGGGTGTAGTGCACAGTTCACAAAACATTCGCGACTAACCACAGTCACGCGAATGTGGAACGTGTCGTACTAGCCGCTTTCCATACCCCAGAGAGATCCTACAAACAACTTTTGCATCAGGGTTGACCTAACGATGTCAGAACGTCACCAATCCAGGGGAAGCCGCCCCACTGGAGAGTGTAACATCACATGGGTTGGAAACTCCTTTGTCGTACAGTATGCGCTGTCCCGGGTCGAATTCCCGCCCGCCATCAGGAAGTTACTGTGTGTAGCAACGTGGAAAAATACTGTTCTTAAAGACACACTGGAGTCAGTTAAAGACGTTTTACAGCAATCGATTGAGAAGTATGCGCTCATCGGGTTGTTTCAACCAGAAAATTTAAAAACTGACTGACGCAAAGCGCTCGCCTAGTTGTGTTCCTGAAACGGAAGTTTTGGGACCATTTTATACTATGGAGTACTAAGCAGGCTGGTATTGACTACAACGCAATGCGTAATAAATGCACTGCTGCTGTCATGCTTGACCATGCTTGACTTCAAAGTGACCTGGCGCCACGACGTGTGGTCTAACCGAATCCAATTCGGCAGCCAAAGTAACTGTCTCTCAGTTACAAGCATCATTCATGAGTGGCAACGACTCACCTCAGCCGCCACGGGTGTTAGAAATTGACTCCCAGCATCCATTTTAAAACTTCTGGATATATCTAGCCAATATGTTCAGAAAGCTATCACAACTAAAAATTCATGAGTTACATGGCCCTGATAATATCCCACTCAGCTTCCTCAAACAGTGTGCTGACTCCTTGGAGGTCCCGCTGTACTTTCTTCGCAACCACTCATTAATGGAGGGTAAAGTTCCAACAAAGTGGAGACACTATCACGCAACGCCCATCCACAAGGTTGTGGACAGCGGCAATACTGCGAACTGTCGTCCTGTTTTGTTGCTTCCAGGGACCTGAAATTTCCCAGACAGCTTAATAGACTACCATATCGGGTACAACCTGCGGGTCCACAGTAGCTATTGAATTAACGTTGGCAGACGGAACGATAGCAAACGTCGAGACAGCGTAAAGTTGATCATTTGGCTTCATTAGAATCGTTTGGTTATAAATAAGTTTCACAAGATAAGGAAACGCAACACATTCACAGTACCTAAGCTTGTTTGGTGTCATACACAATAACATGATAAATGGCTCACGTTTCTCAAATTCCTGTTATTAGTTCCGTCAAACGTTTTTCTCGAGAACAGCTCATGAAACAATATGTCGAAATACAGGTAGTTTGAAAGACAAATGTTAGTCTGAAATATAAAGGCTTTATACACGTCGACAAAAGGTACAGAAGCAGATCGTTGAAGAGCACTTACATTTTTATATAAAAGGTAGAAATCCTATTGACTTATTTTGCTTGTTTAACAATCCGATCGTATTACACCCATGTTTATTGATCTTTTTAGAATTGTTCACCCAAACTGCACTGTCCAGCTGAGGATACAGTCCAGATGGCATTTAACGTGCAGTGTGCGCTTACATTTAAATATTTTGTGTGGAATCCGTTCATTCTTTCCTGCAGTTTTGTACTCGCATTGGAGAACCATAAATGTGGGATTCCGCTTAATAATAAAATTGTAAGCCTGTCATCATTCCTTTGCATGCGGAATTTTCATAGAGCATCGCATCTAATGAATACACAATATCTGCATTGAAATCCGTACCCGAAAACCTGCGCATCACTCTGAACTATACAGAACGCATAAGAAAGTTGGATAAGTTCGCATTATTGAAGGTTAGTTTTTGTGATGATTATACGTAACATTAATTTCTACTGATTCTTGATGTCTCTCGTTTCATTGTAATCCCTGTTCGATACCATGAGCTCATGACATTTTGTGACTACCTGGCTTCGCTAGCATAGGACATTCAAATATTCAGCTGTCTAGTAGATGATATCAAACAAAGTTAAGGAGTATTTACTCTGCTTTACTATGCTTTCGCAGTTTAGTTTTAGTGTGCTAAGTAAAATCAAACGATGGATGTTCGGAATACCATGAACCACTTTCATGAGCGTTTGCTTCATCGTAGCCAAACAAGGCCAAGCCATGAAGTTGCTTCTTCCAACCCTACAGACAGTTGTTGAAGTTCTACACAGTGGTGCATTTGGCAGGTAAAATGAATAGTTATTAGTCTGATGATACACTCAATTTTTGTGCAAAATATTTTGGAGCAATGGGGAATCGTGGTCAATGGGAAGACAGTTATGGTTAAGAGAATACACATGGTTAGATTTGATGCAGTTTTGATCAACTGTTGATTTAGATAAAACCTAAACTGTCGTCCAAACTGTGTGCTCGAGCAACATTTCGCCCATTCATATCAGCTGCATGCATGAATTCATGACCGAATGGCTTACAGGCATAATTTCCTACGAACAATTCTTGAGAACTCTGTGGCACAATGTTCGTACGAGTTCACTTTTGTACGTAACCGTTGTAAAACTTTAAATATGCAATAGCTGCCTAGTCCGTATCTTCCATCCCTGGATACTCGCATAAAGAGACCCGTCCTTCCGTATGGTAAGTCACACGTCCGAAAACGGCCAATGGTTATCCGTCTCGATTTTAATAGTAAACATATAACGGCGTTCCGTTGAGCGTCCTACTGACTACCTGTCAGGCAGAAGTCAAAATATTTCATCTAACGCATACGGCTAAAGTTATGTGAAACGGGAGGTATGCAGGTAACCACCGAGGCAAGCGCTGACAAAGCTGTTTGCAGATGCGATTCCGCATAGTGTAATAAATTGCCAGATGTCAATTTCAGCCTGCTTCTGTGCAAGGCATTAAGGTAATTCCGAAGAATTTCGCCCTTCGAGGTGCACTTTCCGACGACAGCTTGTCCCACTGTTTTACACTGTAGGCGGATGATGCGTTTTAAATTCCCGATAGTCGTTTTGAGAAGGTGGGTATTTGAAAATCTGGAATGGCTTCCTTCCCATCACAACATTATCTCTCGAGCCGGTGTACATAATGTTACTTCTTAAAAATGGTGATGTAGCAATCTTGAGAGGAGGAAGACTGAAGTCAGCTCTAAGCTTGCACATATACAAGAACTAAGCTTACTGTGCTGCTGTCGACAATGCGCATGTTTTTAATTTGAAGATAGTATACAGCAGCAAAACTCGCCTACTCAAACTGTATTTGTGAATTTACCTGCACGTGCGGAATGCTGTAGGTAGGCTGTAAAATGAGGGTTCTGTGCACTCGAATCTCGGAGCACATTCCGAAATGGCTTCTGCATACCAACTGTAGAACGGTTAAGACCACCATAACAAGCACGCCCTAATCTGGCCACACAAAAAAAATCCTCGAAAACTATCTGCGTTGTTTCTCAAGTGGTGAACAATCGCGCTTCAGCTTTTTCCGAGATCCTAGCTACACATCTTGAGAAACCATCTTTGTCTGTCCAGAACCAGATGGTACTGAATTTAGCACTACCTTGATAGTCCATTGTACAGCGGCCGATCTTTAGTTAGATGTTTATTTTCAATGCTTCACTTTTCTGTCGCATAGATTATTTGGGAGTGATTTGAACCAGTGGATATTTTGGAAGCAAACTACTTGCCCAGTTTAAATGATGAAACACGTTAAACTCCTTGGGATGGAAATATTGAAAACTACGACCAACGTGCAAATACTATACGGATTCAGAAGTAAATTTGTTACGGTTTCACAAAAGATCAGGGGAAAAGGTTGTGCATCGATACAATACATTAAAGTATGCATGTAGGTTCACGAAACGAGGGAAAGTTTGTGGGCCTCAAACTTGCACATAAAGGGCAAGTTTTCTGATTTCACTGGAGACGTTCTTTGGTGGAGTTATCATGTCGACGTTTTATATAACGTATAATGGGAACATTCCCTGCTGATTGTCAACCGGGATTTTTCTTCACCCTGTTTTCCGTAGTATTTGCTAAGTCGTTGGTAGTTCATCTGTTCAATAAATTAATATACAATATCCATACGCTTGGATGTACTGAGAGATAATATAAGCGTGACCAATCCAAAAAGTCCATTCTGGCGGGCGAATGGGGCAAACGTCTCTGTTTATCGAGCTATGAGGACAAAGTCATGTGCAAATACCATTTTTTGGAACGGAACTGAGGCTCACACAATTCTAACCACATGGCAAACAAAGTCCGTCCAAAAGGACGGCTAAGTTGATGACTAGTGAAAATACTCCTCAAACATTTAATTGTGTAAATAGAAAATAAGATTGCCTATTTTAAGTAGTGTATTAAGTCGAATTTCTAATTATGCATAAAAAATTCCTGAGATTCGTTATGATTTCTTGTATCTCTTGAAAAGAACCTCGAAAGGAAACTTGTCAGTTGAGATTCAACTATATCATTCTTGGAAAATCTTTACAAATATTTTATTGCTATTTTAGTCATTGCAGTATGTGCAAGCCCTACTAGATCAAGGGAATTTGCCTTAAATGTTCTCCATCTTAGTCGACATTTCACTGTCCAAGTTAATTCCCTTTTACTTACTCAACTAGTAGCTTTCTGTAATGCTCTCCCAATTTTTTAAAATATCCGCAGTCTGTCAGGTACTCTTAGCTACGAGGCACAATTCGAATAAAGTGTAGTGATCAGGCTGGTGTTCATTCCCATTCTGTGTTGCAGGCAGTACACACACGACTGTTTGTTATTAATGATGCTATTTACGGCTCACTTCTCGTGCGATTGCAGGGCAACCTATCAATTAAATTCGGGACTATTCACCACTTAAGATGCATGATAACTGTCTCCTCTGCACAATTCGATCAATTTGAACCCTTACAATATCTTTCAGAAGGAGCTGTTGGAACCAGCTGTAGCTTTTTGGTCCAAAACTTTGAGAGCGAAAAATTCTCCCACTGGACCAATAATGTTCACCAGGTAAGTTTGAAGTTTGTTATGATGGATTCTTGAGATGACAACATGAAACGCACTATGTTTCTTAATGCACACGTCTGCATCATCTTATCAATATGACGGAAACCGAAATGTGCCTACGCACATAAGTTAATACAAATGGCTTGCATCGACCGCTTATGGTTCCATCAAAACACCCCGTTTCTGTCGTGAACTCGAAGACATAAACCCTTGAGACGTGTGCATGAAAAGTTTCACAGACCAACTGGACAAAAACGGTTAGCTAACTGAAAGTTATTGGTTAAAAATAACCTAAACTCCCGGTAGTTGAGACGAAAGGCTTTCCGGTGGTAGATAAGCATAACACGAATAATCAATTGTAGCGAGACTTTAATACGGATGGCGTGTGGTTTATAAGCGGAATGACTTTTCTTTTAAATTTACTGAATAATTCAGAGGGGTTTTCACGATTTAGTGAATTTAACGAAAGTGGAGGACATAAAAAGCAAAAACACTCTGCGTCTAATTTCCTGAGAGCAAGTGAAGTGATTCACTGACCGCCTTTATTTGTTGTTGTGTAAGAACCGTAAAAATTAAAAAGGCTAGACTTACGTGCATTCAGTACACGGTCCTATTTTTTGTTGCTCGTTCCCCGTGGATTTGCTACTGATTTATCAGTCACAAAAGGCCATCGCATTTGTTACTATATGCGTCAAAGCGTCGTGCCGCACTTTTTCGAGCGATTAAATTCAGAGTTTTCCTCTCACGATCGAAGGTCGTTTCTATTAATTCGAACGACCCGCTTAAACAAAGTGCTCGTATTGCAGGTTACGGTTACCGTAGGTTTGCTTACTCTCTTTGAGATGCCTTTAGAAATGCGCATTTTGCACACGTGTCTGTGTACCTGAGTTCAGTAGGGTAACAACCACATATTGATTCTGTACGAACCCGAACTCACCTGATACAGCGTGAACCAAATACGATGCTATTCACTTGTCTTATTCAGATGGTCGAGATGATAGCGTCTTTCCTGTCGAACAGTTTTCCTTACGCCCTACAGCTGAAGTTAATTTGTCAATCTGTTATTTGTATCCAAAGTTTTTAACAGTTCCGGTTAACAACTGCTACCTTCCGCAAAATGATATATTATTGTGTTATCTCACCAATGGCACTTTTCTATTACCTGCAGAAGAACTCGGTTTTGAGATGGTTCAACGAATCTTACCAGCCTCTAGGATCATCCTTTGTTGCCAATTGGCCATCCTGTCATCCAGCTCACCCTTTATTCAACTCGCCTTGGTTTTGTTTACTATTAGTGTATTGCTTTTCATTCTGTTTTTGGTCAGATTCTTGCAGTATTTTTGACATCGTTGATCATACTGTTTTGTTGCTCATTTGATATCATAAAATGTTCAGCTGACTGCTTCTTTACAAGTGACGTTTTCACGAGGGAGCACAAGGGACGCTTGTTACACTTATTCTTTTTATTATTACTAGTTGATAGTGTGTCTAATGTATTAACTCACTGTTTTCATAACCTCTCTTAACCTTTTTCTGTCTAGACAGATTGATTTATCGGTGTCATGTAAGCTATTTGGTTTTAGCCATCCGGCCTATCGGCATCATTACATTACTTGCACTTAGTAGTGGGATGTTGTTCTGTCCACTACGCTGTATCAGGTGAGTTCGGGTTCGTACAGAATCAATAT
>LOND01004643.1:0-10061 GCA_014220965.1 Paragonimus kellicotti
CCAGGAAGCGCCCTACTGAAGCAAACTTCACAGTGAATGCTATTACATCTCGAACCCAAGTCATGCGCTGACTACCGGGCTGCCGCTTGCAACCTAATTCATCACTTACAAACAAGGCACGATGTGACAGGCAATGAGTTGGCATTCGTAAGATGTGGTCAAGCCAACGAAGCCTGTGAGACGAGATCAAATGCTCAAGGGTCGACAGAGTTTATCCGTTCCGAAGACACGTCGGCGAACTTCGTCATTGCTGACACGGTGTTCCCACCACACGCCGCTAATGCTTCGGAGACACCGATGGTCGAAAACGGATACTCTATGAACATCCTCCGCGCGAATAGACCAGATTTCGGAGCCGTACAGAAGGGCTATCTTTACAGTAGCATTGCGCACTCGATTTTTCACAGAAAGACTGAGATCATGCCGACGCCACAGATGGCGTAAGTTGACAAACGTCATCCGAGCCTTTGCCATGCGATTTGTGATCTCATCAGACATTTCACCTCGCTGATACAGCTCCGAAGGTACATAAATTTCTCGACTACTTTCAACTGTTAATCCACCAAGGAGGAGAGCAGACGTGGAGTCTTATCAACCTTGCACTTATTAGATGCAAAGGCCATACTAAAGTGATCAACTGAAGCCTTCAATGTGTCTAAGATATACTTAAAAAGATGGAGTTAGACAAAGCTTAGCAAATCCAACGGCAATAGCTAAGTGCATTTTTAAACGTTGAGACATTTGCGTCGATCCCAGCCTGACCAGCACCACCATTCGTCAGTGTTTATGTGCTGTCCACATTAGCTTGTACTTTATTGTCTTTTCTGTTTGTTTTTTCATACTGCTGCTCCTTTCGGCAGCTTACATGGTTTTCCTTTCGACCGTGGCGTACTGCCGTCATATGTTACAACTCAACGACATCCGATCTGTACTATATCATTCTCTGTACTTTTTTGACCGATAGCAGCTCGCCATGCATGCGTGTGTACTTTGTGACTATTGCGACTTCGGATCACTGTCCTTCGTGAAGGGGCTCCACGTAAACTGTACTTTTGTGACCAGTAGGGTAAGCTGAGTTGTGTCGCTGTTTCACCTTACGGCTGTAGGAGAATCCTATGCCGAATGGCAACGCGAAATGCATCGAGTAGACAATGCAATAAACGGGTTGCCGATCTTCTAGCGTTCCTGGAACAATAAGGAGATGGATATCGTGCTGTATTGCAACCGGGACACGAAATAAACAGAGGATGTGGGTGAAGAAAGATAAGTACAGATTGAAGCGATGAACGCTTACTGCGGTCAAGGCGAAGCCATTTATAGTAACTCCAACTTTGCATCGATTTCAAAGGTCGGTTCGAAACACAATCTCAAGTAAACATGAGATCGGAATGCACACTAGGCCCCCGTGTTATGTTCCGATGCTTACAGAAAAGCTCAGATATCGGTGGCTCTTGTAGACTATACGACACTACGTTTGACTTCTGCATTAATGTAGCAGAGCGTCCTGAACCGATGACTCCCTGCACATGGGATAGTCATACCGGATTGTGGAAGAGTAGCAGTGATCAATTTTGAGTACCCTTGTTCATGATAGCGGTAAGTCGTTTGGATGAACGGAAGAAACCAACTGATAATCCTCAGAAACGGAGTAAGTGATGATGTCTATAAAATATGTTACGACAATCTGTTTCACGTGCATGACAACTCCGACGATGGAATCGTGCAGAGGCAACGTCACACGTCTGCCAAGGACTGGGTTTTTTGTTGTTGACATTAAAGTAAGTTCGATTACTAGATTTTACTGGGATCGAATACGTTTGAGATTAGTTAGGCTGCACTGTTAACGGAGACCGCAAAGTCCCAGGCCTGTTCCATTTGGGATATAAATTCGTCCATGTGACAAACTGCCTCAATCTTAGATGAGATGTCTCGTGGAATGTTCGGAGGGGGAAGGCTGCTGTTTGTGTTGACGATATCAGTGGTCAACCGTTAAACGGTGAATATCAGAATGATCACTTGGGCGTTCCTCCTTGTTTAGTGGAAGATCTGCCGGTGGATGACCTGGCGTGTTTTGTGGGTGAGATTACCTCTAGAGTAAACGTTCTAAAATGACGGGTAATGGCGTATTCTCTGACTAACAATCTGCAACTGGTGCTGTGCCTCAAGGTTTCATCCTTCGTTGTTCCTGTTATTCGTACTTGAGTCACCGCAACCAGTAAGTTCCTCGGCACCGTTACACGCTACTAACTCGAAGATGTGTTGAATAGTGAATATTATTGCTGGAAGGGAAAAGCTTCTAAGTGAGCTTGACACAATCACTAAGCCACATTGATCCGGCTAACTGCTCTAAATGTAAAGTGATGCACACTCACCGCTCGTCACGCGCTGATTACCATTTAGGAGGCGAAAAAACTTGGTGCTACCGTTCACTAAACTAGGGAACTATCTTATCAACCTCGACTAAGTGCACCTTGACATAACACTTGAGAAACCAGCTCAATTGCTGGGGCCATTTCAGCCAGAATATTTCCTGATCGTTCAACTAATTAGTACGTCCTCATATTGAGTTGACTATTCAAACCTACCAATGTTAATATACCGAAGATGTCCAGCTCATTGAGAGAGTACAGCGTAAGGCTACAAAGCGTGTTTTAACGCTTCGTTCGCATACTTGCTCTGGAAGTTTGCCTATATCAGGTCGATTCCTCATATGCCATCGACATGTCCGGACGATCTTATTTTCACCTTTAGCATTTCACACCAATGGCATCCTCCGGGTCATATTCTTAAAGCTACCCCTGACCACTGCATCTTGGCGTCACCTGCTGGAGCTAAAATATCAGACAAGTCACTTGAAATGTAAGCAGCACCCCTTCAGTAGCGTTAAAGTACGCTCCATCTGGAACATCGCTTAAATCTGTCACGACGACTGCGCGTAGATGACCTTGAACGAAGACTTCATGTATACACTCATAGTGCTATTCCGAATTTTCAAACGTCTAATTGAACAATCTTGAAATGGTTAACGACCTTTAACGTGTTCGTTTCGTGCCTGAACGTCTTGTTTTATCATACCCGATATTCTTGACTCCGGCAATTTCCGGTAAGAACATCATATATATTTTCCTAATCTCTTTACTTTATGCTCTTGTAATACCGTCTGATGGAGTTACGTTTACATGAGTGTTAAAAGCCTCAAACAGGTACAATTTCATTCCAAAAATGTCAGTGAATCTATCCACTTGTGCGTTGCAGTTTGTACTACTGGAAGTGGTGGACTGATAATCCGCGGGAAAACATTAGGCGAAGATTGATGAAATTGTCTGGTAATGAACAGCTTGGTTGATTAGATTTGGCATGGTCTGGACAACGCCACTCACGTATCAGAGTACAGGGGAGACACCGAATGGAGTGCGTAAACTTCTTTGGCTGCCAGTTCTTCAAGATTTTAATCTACTGGAACTTGTCCGGAATTTGTTAGATCGCACAATAAATTGACATCGGAATGTTTAAGGCCCTGCTGATGTAGCAAATACATGGTGCGAAATGCTTGAATCCTACGCCGAGGGCTTTTGAAACCGTACGGTAAGAAAACCGTCTTCAGCAGAGAAATGGTCGAGCATCATGCGCAGGACGCAATAAACTTTTTCTGGGGATACCGCATTTGTGGTCATCACTCTTAAATCAGTAAAATGCGATGATGGTTTTCGCTCTTGCTTGGATTCCTTAGACAGACGTAAGTAGAACAAGATTCGAGCCGAACAATCTTGGAGTTCCAGACAAACCTACAAGCGTTGAAAGGAAGTGCATCCATTTTCATTTTTGCCTCAACGGATCCCCAAAAAGCACCTATGACCCATTTGTCATGGGCTACTGGCTCGTTTCCTGTTTACTTTTGACAATAGTGCTCATGAATAAGTTCGATGGTGTATTCTTGATTTACGTTACAGAATATACGCGAAGACTACTGTTTCAACAAGACAAGTCAGCCGTGTGAACAACGAGGGAATATCACAGCCTAACGAGGTTTGCTCGACTCGAGCAACAAGCGCCGGTCGGGCAAATCCAGTCCGATTAGGTGAGAAACGGTCAACTATGGCACCACCTATGGAGACCGAGAAGCCGTGTTCATCAGCCTCAGTCAATGCCGTCGTCCAATCGAACAGAACACCGCCCCCGGTAAACATCAGATTATCACATGTAACTACAGTGAGTGTTTGCTAGGAATATGGTGTTCTATGGTTGGTAAGTCCAAGATTTCCAGTCACACATCAACATTATCGCCCTTTGTTGGTGGTTGGCCTCCGATCTGTGCAGTTTCGCAGAATCCTGTTCATTTCATAATGCGCACGATCAGATATTTCTATGTCAAATGTATTGGACACACAAAAGCCATCAATTAATACTCAAACAGCAATTTTTCTGGTAAAAGTTCCAAGTTTTTCAGAGAGGAAGCTAGTCAAAAACACGACTAAAAAAAATCGGGAATCAGCATCCTAACAGTGTTACCAAACAGATTCAGTCGACAGATAAGACTAACGTCGCCACGTCACAAGATAGGTTAGTCCCATCTTCCAATGGTCGCCCTTCATAGCTAAGGCGGCGGAAGCAACATTCTCGTCTGGTATGGTTTGATGATGCACAGGTGTCTAGCCGTGCAGCTATACGGGTAATATACAGTATATCAATGTTCGTATCGAAACACAGCAATCGATCAGTTCACTTATCCCCCATCCCTTTTCACAGATACCCAGCTCAAATACATGGAAACCGTCGCACTACTTCAAGCGCGTATTGAACGAACGTGAAGCGAAAGTTACGGATAAGACTTTTAGAAAGGTAAGTGTTTGCATCATTTCATCATGCAAGCATGTTATTAACCAAACACGTCAGTCGTCATAACACACTGATACGCTTTTTCCTTTTACGTCACCCGTTCCATTTGTTTTCACGAGCAAGGCTGATTGGGCAGATGTCAGGGTTTTCTGATTTTGCAGATGTTGCTTAACGTTGTGCTAGGTCGATTGGATAATAAACCATCACATGCCCTGTTCAACATAATTGAGCAAGAGGGACTTGCAGGGTTAGATAGACTATACACATTAATTCTCAAGCCTGCGTTTTGTCAGTAACTTGTGAGCTAATTTCAGTTTTCAGTCCGCGTTCATCCTTACAAGTACAAGTAATCGCACTTGTTACAAGGTAATCAATCAATGGTACTTTCTAGACTTCCCGAAAATTGGTAGTTTTGTGCGAAGTCGTTTATCTCAGGTAAAAACAGCATACGCTAGAATTACTACTTTCTAACGATTAACTATTGACATTACTCGACCGACAACGTGTAATACGGAATCGAACTGAAAACTAGTACCAGATGAGGTCATAGCACAATGACAACCAGCACACCTCGACCACAAAGTCCCAGTAACAACGAGCAACACTAGAGCACCTATGCAAAATTCATTAATGACGAATGTGAGACCGTGATGAGGAAGACCACAAACTGTTCTGCACAATTTTTCCCCAAAAGCACGGAGACGGGGAAACATAAGCAAATGTTTTTCCCCTCCCACGTAATAAATTGAATGAATTAGTCTATGCTGGTGCTGAAAAGCCGGTCACCATAGGAACACTCTCAAGTGTGCAACACGTGACTCACACCGCGTTTTGTTTTGATAGCAACCACGAGGACGAACAGTGAACTGAAGCTAACCGACGATAATAATCATAGGTGGAAGGCCAGCACACAATGCCGTTCTGGTGGATGAGTGATCATGCGATGCCGCACCTACCAATTTTACTCATTTTAGCAGCAGCATCGCAAATCCACTGGGTGCATGGGAAACGAAGTAAGTAATACAGTATGCATCCTAGCGTTAGTGGACAACCAACAACACACGTGACGAAGAAAGTACGTGTTTTACTCCGGCGGACACTTCGTCAATCACACGTGGCGTCCACTGGCGAAAGGATGCCACTGTAGGAAAGTAAACGGTTTGTTTGGAAACGTGCGCTTGCTGTGCTAGCAGCTTAATCAGTCTTTAAGAACAGTTTTTCCCGTTGTTTATTGATAGGAAGTCGGGGAGCTTCAAAGTCAAACAAGACTTGGATGTTTGTTGTTGAGAGGTGTAATGAAATTGGAGTGGTGTTTAAACTACATCAACTGAATCTGCGACTGTCCATCAGTTGTACACTTTTATACGTACAATGTACCTTTTTGTTCTTCACCTTTCAGTACATTTTAGTGCGAGACAACTTTGTCGGCAAACCGGATGCGTGAAATTCCCACCAGCGCAAAAATCATGTACAGTTTAATATAATATATGATGATGAAAATAAAACTATCAAGATTCCACCAAAATGACGTTTATTTTGCAATAACAAGAGGTGGAGAAGGTGATTGAAGTTGTTTATGATTCTAGGGAATTTGCAAATGTAACAAAGTACCGTCAAACCGGTAAAGCACAAACTGGAAGTAAGTAGAAGCAGAATACGGTCACCTCGAATAGCGTCGAGTTTGTGTATATATACATGTGCTTACATTTGGGTCAATGATCGCATCACACCGAGGCAGAAAGCATGATGCTACTTGTAACTTTCTCATCTGGTATGTGGTCCGAGTTGCTGGTCTCCGGTTCGGCGGCTCTGAAGTTGAGTAATCTCCGGCCAATCAGGTACTTTTCGTCCTTAATACGAGTGTACAAGTTCTGGAGCTGCTTTGCTTGAAAGCCAATCAGCACGAATAACAACGAGGCTCCGAACAGACCGATGTAGACATAACGAAGTGCGAACTCGAAATTCAAACCTGAAATTCGAAGAGCATAACGTGACCTCCACATAGTGATATGTGGAATCCTGACTGAAAGGCATAACAGCGAATCACCTGGAGACGAACTGTGCGAAAGAATGCTGAATTATTTTAACTGGATAGGCCTTGACAACAGCAAAAAACATCAGTACAAAAAAATAGTCGTACGTGTAACACGCGAAGGTAAGCACACCGAATGCGTTAGAAGCTTTACTAGCATCGAGTCGTTTTACTTAACATCGATGAGGATGTGCAATTAACAATAGGCGTCATCTTGAATTAGCTGACTGGGGAGGTACTTTTGAGCTGCACTACTCGGAAGTAAGCTGACTGTCTACGCTTGCGTAAGCCTGCTTCACATTAGGGGAGTATTTTAAGGTTAGACATGTTTTGTTGTGACAATCGTTTGTTGTAATGACCCTCTCCCGTATCACACGCAAGCAAATGGGTCGTAAGTAATGGTTTATGCTAGAGAACCACCAACGCCGTTTGGAGATGTGCCGTTTTATAAAAAGCTCGTTCTCCACCACCGATGTAATTGTGTGAGTGTTCTTTCTGACAAACACTTATAGACAATGCTTAGTAATACTCGTCATCTGGTCCTGTTTGTGTAGAAACTGTAGACTCAGGCAGTTTGTCTGCGTTGGTATTGATAACCGTTCGTCTCATGTAAATCCGGGAGGCTGACGTTTTTTGTTGTTGCTACCCGCACATTACATAAAGTCTAATGCTTTACATTCGTGGCTAACAAGAGTCTATGAAATGTTAGCATCTCATGACGTCTGCCCTCGTTACCAGTGAACTGGATCAAAGGGACTCAGTGTCTCAAATAACTTGTAGCTCGACTGTATATTTGCAAAATGCGCGCATCGTGATGTTGGATTTTTCGATCGGTGGTCAAATACCTGAAGACGGTTCACGTCCTCTACCCTGAGCGGCCAGGTTTCGCTGCCGTAAAGTAATACAGCCCTCACTGTTGTCTTGATATACGCGACCCTTAAGCTTCAGAGAAATACCTCTCTGTCGCCATAGGTGTCTCAGATTAGCGAACACCGCCCTAGCCTTGGAAATACGCGCTTCTATTTCATTCCCTACACCTCCGCCGCCGCCGCTGATGCAGCTTCCCAAATATACAAACCGGTCAACAACATCCATGACTTCATTATCTAACATTAAATCTACGTAATCACAGCAATCTTGCAGAAGCACTTTGCATTTTGAGGCTGCAAAGCGCATTCCGAAGTACTTAGCAGAACGCGAAATAGCGTCCAGTTGTTTGTGCCGCTTGAAAGTTGTCAAACAGCAACACCTTATCGTCAGCATAATCAAGATCAGTCAGTCTTTCACCAGGTAGGAGGTCCACGCCGGCATCTTGTGAGTGCCGCAGACAGTCCTCCATTATTTCGTCTATGACGAAATTGAACAAAAATGGTGAAAGGGACAGCCTTGACGTACGCCGCTCCTGGTGCTGAAACTGTCAGATACTTCACCGTAAACCCTAACCTGAGCTGAAGTATGGGAATAAAGCGCCGACAGTATGTTCACATACTTGGTCGGTACACCCCTGCGTTTAAGCGACTCTAAAAGTGTAGATCGATCCACCGAATCGAACGCACCTTTATAGTCGAAAATTACGACAATTGTTGGCTGGCAGTCCACGACGTTGCTTCAGGAATTTGACGAAGGGTAAAAATGTGATCTATACAACCCCGCCCAGGGCGAAACCCTGCCTGTTCTTCCCTAATGTTTACCTTCCCGAACTGCAGTGAGTCGACGAAGTATAATTGATGCTAGAACCCTTGAAATGACTGGGGTCAAACTAATCCCTCTATGGTTTTCGCAAGAGCCCCGGGCTCCTTTCTTGAACACGGGAACGGGAATTCAATTGCGGACCTCAGTCTCAGTGGGTGGTTCCAAATCTACCGACCAGGATGCTACATCACAAGTTTGTGGCGGCAACACAGTAGAAGCAGGAGGCCAGCTAAATTGACCCTCAAAGTGTTCCGCCCAACGCTCTAACCTTCTGGACTTATTATAGACCAGTGTGCCATCTGTCTCGCTGATAGCTTCACTGACAGACGGTCGCCTGGGACCAGTAGCACGGATAAGCCTAAAGAGTTTGCCGATGTTCCCTGAAGCAAAAGCGGTTTCCATTTCCTTAACTTTTCCATTAACCAAGTCTCACGATCAATCTTTAGGCTACGTTTCAGTTTCCTACAGATATTTCTCCTAAACTCATGCGAATTTTCCGTCTGGCTTTTAAAAACTTCATGAATTTCTCCGAGACTCAATGTTTGTTCGACCCACGAATCCCCACGCCGCATGCTACAGTAACGGCTTCACGAATGGCCTGCGAGATCTCGGTCTAACAGCTGTTATAATCTTCAGGGTGAGAACTGCAGAGCCTACTTCCTAAGCTGGTTTGTTACTTATGCTTTACAGGTGGTAAAGCCAGTTTCTCAACAGCTAATCGTTGCTGTCGGTGGGTTGCCCAGCAAAAGTAAGAACAAAACGACAACGTACCAACGCATGATCTGAATCCAAGCATGTGCTCCAATAAGAACGACAGTCTTGAATGGAACCCCGCCACCTATAACTAACGGCTATGTGGTCTATCTGAGACCAGGCCTGATTCGGAGAAGGCGGGCGCCAAGTATAGCATTGACGTGCACGATGCCTAAAACCAGTACTGGCTAAAAATAGATTATGCTCAGCGCACAGCTGCAACAATCGCCCACCATTATCTGATCGATGTGATGCTATCCCAAACCTACACCTAAACGAGATTCGGCTTCACCAAGGCGACCGACCTGGGCATTCATATCTCCGGCCAGAAACGACTATATCAGAGCCACGTGTCGACCGAAGGAGAGTGGCCAGATCCGAGTAAAATGCGTCCTTGACGCCGATGTCACTACAGTCAGTAGGAGCATAAGCAGACACAATGAATAAATTTCTGAAAGTCTTGCGTCTAGAGCTGGTTTTAACAGAACCTGCCAAGCGGACGGCACAAAGTCTACTGTTAACAGGAATCCAATCTACTAATGCGGCTGCGGCCGTCGTGCTGAGGAACTATACCTACCCAGCCTGACCTGTAACAGCGGCTGTGGAGTCACCCGAAGTGTATAACCAGTATCGGGTAGACAATGCGGGTGCTGTTAGTTCCATACGTTGACTACTGTCATGGATTCTAGTCTCCGAGATACAGCAGACGTCAACATGCAACGAGTCTAAAATTCGTGACAGCGGTTTG